>CAEGAG010129410.1:0-12335 GCA_903067065.1 Brachyrhaphis terrabensis
ATGAAGCCTGAGTCAAATGATCCATAGCCGATGAGTGAGAAAGACTCTGCAGAGGTCACCACTCAATCACAGACACCCACACTAAAGGGCAATTTATACACTCCAATTAGCCAGACGTCTAATTTATCAGAGTCACTATCTTACAACCCACATATCTGAGAACAAATGATCATAACCTAATGAACGGACATGGATCACCAATGAGAAACAGACGCTTAGAGAGACCATACATGAATAAACTGAACCTATTTTTATAACATGGTGCAAAATTAGGAACAGAGAAAAGCAACTACATGGATAAATGTGTTGCAAAAGTAGCACTATTCCAACATATTTATACTCAAGTAAGAGTAAAAAAGTATTTGGTAAAAAGTTACTCCAGTACTGAGTAACTGATCAAGTTACCAATCATTTAAAGTTTAAAAATTACATCATTTGACAAAACAAAATGTAAAGTTAAGTGGAAATTTTGGTTTTTAAGAACCAAAATGGCAATAATTCACATAAGTAACAAAAAGTCATGCAAAATAAATTGTTTCCAGAAATGTTAACAAATACTTTAACAAAAACTGCAGGTGTGTGTCTGGATAGATTTTGGTTAAAATATGTTTGTTTTCCATTCAGTGGGTTAAAAATCCAGAAATTTTACTCAAGTCAGAGCAGAAATACTTCATAATAAAAAATACTCAAGTAAAAGAAGAAAATACAGAGTGGTAAAAATACTCCAAAAGTATTTTTGTTATTGAAAAAGTAAATATAACCAACTCTAAGAACCCAACAAAACTATTTCTATAGATGAAAAAATCCCCAAAACTCTCAAATAATTATTTTTCCATATTTTTTAAAACAGTTAGTCAAGTAAATGTAATTGAGTAAATGTTACTACCCAACTCTGCGTACAGGCAACATTCATTTCTTTTGTCATGGACAATAAAGCAACCAGTTGAAGAAAACCCAAAAGCTTTGTTTCCCGTTTCCAGTTATTACTCTTGGAACCATCATTTGTCAAAATGTCAGTTGAGCGAAGCTTGCAATTGCAATTTCCTTGGTCCCAAATCAAAAGGGATGACAAGTAAGATCGAATTTTACACCGACTGCTTTCCGTTTCAGAAAGGAGAGTGTGCAGATACACTGGTTTAGATTTGACTGGAGCTGAAAATGTGGAGTGAGAAAACAAAGGATCTACACTATCCAGCATGTGAAGAAAGTTAGCATGTGTACCACTGCTGATGATAAGGTTTATTGTACTAGTTTTAATTTTAAAATCTTTCAAACCATACATTTTGTTGAAAGCTCATCTTAAATAATCCTAAATATCTAAAAGTAACTACCAAGACTATTTGTTGATGATTTCTCATTGATAATGTTGAAAATGTTTCCTCAAAAGTAGTAAAAAGCACATTGTGTCATTTTTTATATGAATCATTTAGACAAAAACTCTAAAAACACTGAGGTTCATCCAGGTGAACTGCACCTTATAAAACTTTCAGAAAAGCATAACAGCTGATAAAAAGCACTTTATGGCTTATTCTTCACTTTTTAGAGAGTTAGCTTCAAAAGATTAAAGTTTGAGTGGAAAAAGCAGAGCTATATAGTAGATTTATAAATGGAACAGGTTGTCAAATATTAGTTTGTCCCGACCACAGAGCTCACACAAAGTCAATCAAATGGCAGTGAAATAGCTGGAAAAGAACCGATGAAGAGCAAAGGTCAGATTTACCAAACAGTGCTGCTGCTGCTGCTGCTAAATAATAACTGAAGATATCAAAAAGAAACTTAATATTTAACATTTTAAGGTATTAAATAATAACCGTCATTAATGCTTTAAAGTCTTCACACTATTGTCTGAGATATTTGGACAATATCATATTCAAATATGGAAACAGAATTTTAATTAAGAGTTTGGGCTTTTAGCTGTTGGGTTATTAGAGTTGGTTACATTTACTTTTTTTAAAAGAAAAAGTAAGTTTAGGAGTATTTTTACTACACTGTACTTTGAGTAATTTTATTATGACGTACTTCTGCTCTTACTTTAGTAAAATTTCTGGATTTTCTCCCCACTGAATGAAAAACAAAAATGTTTTAACCAAAAACTCACCATTCACAGACGCACACCTGCAGTTTCTGGAAAAGTTTCTTTAGTTTTTTATTGAATAAAACTTATTTGGAAATTTTTTGCTTTTTTTTGCCTGATTTTTTTTTTTTTTTTTTGTTACTTATATGAATTATTGTTGTTTTTGTTCAATTCGTCAAATGATGTAATTTTTAAATATTAAATGATTGATAGTTTGATCCGTTACTCGGTACTTTTTACCAAATACTTAATGCTTACTTCAGTGATTTCTTGGACAGCTACCTTTTACTTTGACTTTATTAGAAATACTACTAGAGTACAACTTTTGCAAGTTTCATATATTTTTTATTGAAAGAAACTGATTTTGTTATTTTTTTAATTTTGATATTTTTTTAATACTTATATGAATTATTGCCATTTTTGGCCTTAAAATACCAAACTTCTATTAAAATTTCTATTTTGGTCCAACTGATGACGCAATTTTTAAATATTAAATGATTGATAACTTCACCAGTTTGTCAGTACTTGCGAATACTTTTTTTTTTTTACCAAATACTGTTTTACTATTACTTAATTTCTTTACTTTTACTCGAGTAAAAACATGTTAAAGTTGCAATACTTTTACTCCAATTCAATCTGGTGATGTATTTAAAGAAACATTGAAGCAAAATGGAAAGGGCGTATATAAACGGCGCTTTCTAAATGGATACTTTTATTTCCCAGAATTAGTTAATCCGTCTTATCTCAGTGTTTTATACGTCCGTGGAAACGGCTGCATTAAAAGGAAGGTTTTTCACAGACCATGACCTGCAAATTGGCATCTGAACGTTTGTGGATTTTGTCAAATAAAAGAGAATTATAAATGTTGATTCACATTAAATGTTCATTTGGCAGAGATCATAAAACCCAGCAGGAGGCGCTGAGAAAACAATCGACAGCTGATGCAGCNCAGCGAGAAAAGAGGAAAAATGAGAACAGGGTGTAGTTTATCTGCTTTTCCACTCACCTATAAATCTAAAACCATTTAATACTGCTTCAATGTAAAGTTCACTTCTCTTCCTTTTACCTAATTCGGCTGTTGGATTCTTTAATTTTGCCTCTGCAGCTCCTGCTTCCGACTTTATTTGTCGATTTCTCCTTTTCAAACCTTGATTTTGATCCAAGCTTTCACAGAAACACAGCCGCCAGGGTCAGGTTCTTATTCTTGACATTAGCGCGGAGGCGAACGCTTCAGACGCGAATTAAAGTTTCTCCTAAACCGCCGTCCCACGCAGCGCTGCACAAAACAAACTGTCAGCTTGGCAGATTTCCGGGCAAATGCGTCATCCTGTTTCAAGGCCAACGTTTAAAGGGTGAAGAGCGTCTCGTTAAAGATTTATTTCTCTTTTTTGAAAGATGGAGAAAATACTGAACCATCTATTCTCATCTTATTGCAGGATTTATAGATGTAGTGAGTTATATAAATATAGTTTTATGATGCAAGAAATTCCCAATGTCAAGTGTAACAACAGAGAAATAAACTAAAGCAAAAAACTTTCACACAGCAGATTTTTGTTTTGCTAAAATCAGACTTTTTTCACAATGTTGCTCATATTGCTAACTAAAGGCAACAAAATGTGATTTCTGTTTGAACATTTTACCAGTAATACCAGTATTTACGAGTACTGATATTAAATATCCTCACAAAGTCATAACATCACAAAAAAAGCTAATAAAAACAAAGTAATGGACATTTCTTGGAGCATTTTCACCGACAGACTTCTTTTGTAATGTCATAATTATAATCTTTTTCATGTTTTACCATAAACTTATTCATTCTCTAGTATTTCTTCTACATTGCCCCCTTCTTTTTTCTCCATTGTCTATTTATTTAGATTTCTTTTTATTTTATTTTTTTTTTATGTCGCGTGAGAACGACTCTGAAAGCTAAATGAAACCTGCAGATTTATTGATTTAGTGCCGTGCGTCACAGCAAAGGGGAAAATAACGTGGAAAAACCGTTAAATAACAACGCAGAACCACTGCTTTTCTCACTCTCTGTGTCAGCTACGCTACACGCAGACTCGTTGCCATAGCAACCGACAACAACGCCACCGAGAAACACTCAAACGTTTCCCACAAAAAGAGAACAGAGCATTCAGTCAGTTACAGTTTTTTGTTTTCAGGCTTGGCGTTTATTTTTTGATTAGTAATAAGTGATCGCTGTGATAGATTAGCTATCGCTGCTATTAGCTGAGCTAACACTGCAGTGGTTGATTAGCTAATTTAAACACCTGATCTACTGATGATCTGCCAGAGTTGGTGTTTAGGTCGACCGTTTCTTTAACTTTTTAACTGAACCAAAACGCACAGAATTCCACATCACATCTTCATATCAGATTGTCATAGTCAAGCTAGCATAACTGAACTACTTCCTTCAATCTCACTATTCTTTTTCCTGACCTTGTTATCTAGTTGTTATAGGGTTGATAATTAGTATCAAAGCAAAGCATTACTTTTTCTTGAATATATCATGCATATATTTAAGATTTAGCACATTGTATTGACAACTTAACAGCTAAAACCAATGCTAGCCATCGTCAACCAGCACTTTATTGCCCTCCAACAGAGATATGGAGGCAGGATCAACATCAAGATTCATGCTCTAAGTTATAAAAGTTATTATTTAAAATTTTTTGGATGAAATATTTACTACATAAATTATTCTAGAAAGCCATTTATTATTTCTATTTTTATCACCAATTTTGACATCATCAATCCTCCATAGAATGATAAAAACTTGCAAATTTTTAACACGTTTTTACTAAAAAATTTGGTAAAGCAAGTATTAGCTTAAACTTTATCTTTATTGTAAAAACAATAAAAAAGAAGAATGAACAAAAAATAAAGGATTAATTACAAAGAGGCAACAAATTATTGCAATGTGGATATTTTTGATTATCTCTGACGACAGTGAAGCAATTTAATTATTCAAACAAACAAGTTGTTACAATGGAAAAAGATAATAATCCAATGAGATGTGAGGCACTTTATGAGCTTATTTAGGCTTTTAAGTGGTTGTAATGTTTTGCTACTATTTAGTATCAATCAAGACGTTTTCTAATCTGCTTTTTAATCTCTATTAGCCTCATTATTGGAGCCGTAATTACCAGATCCAGCTCATAATTTTGTTATTACACATGCAAACCCGGAGAAGCAGCGCTCCACAGGAGGTACTTTGGTTGCTGGTGTGTGAGGATGCAGGCAGCCCCTCACACCTCAGAGCGTCTGAGCGCGCCGGCGGGAGGCGGAGCCAAAGCGGATCAGGTTGGTGGTCCACTCTGATTGTATTTTCCATCAGAGGAGGCAGCAGGACCGACTGCAGGAAGGAAAATCTCTGGCTGCCTCGGTGACGAATGGCTGCCCTCGGACAAAATTAGCTCAATTCTCCTCTCACACATAAAAAAAACATAAAAAAGGTAAGACTTTATTTTTCTCCTTTCATCCTGCAGCTTCCTTCCTGTACTAAACTACCAATCAGTGCAGTGAAGCTCCCAGTTTCTAAATATTTTGCTTGCAATTTGGAATGATTAAACATTATGAAAATGTAATCCTTTAAAAAAAAACAACAGGCAGGTTGATTTAGGAGTTGGAAATTAAGCTAAAAAAATCCCTAAAACAAAAAGCTAATTTAAATTTAGCGGTGGATTCCCGCAGATGCATCCCATCAGTGCAGCGTAATCACGGATGTCGCTCAGGCATTGAATTATGAATTTCAAGCAGTGACTCATCCCTGAGGAGAATGGCCAACATTTAGGAAATGGACTTCTTCTGATGTAATTCATCACTCGAGTGCTTTTCGTTCTGCAGACGATTCAACAACTGATCAGAGTTTGGAGACGCGCCGACGAATCTACAGTGAGTTTTTATGAAGCTGCAGTGTGTAAGTTTTACAGAAATATGTTTTTTACATGTTTGTTAAGTTGAGACTAGAGTTGGGGAGTAAATGGTTACATTTACTCTGTTATATTTACTTGAGTAACGTTTTTAATTTTTTTAAAATGTACTTTTTACTTTTCTTCAGTAAAATTTCTGGCTTTTCTACCCACTGAATGAAAAACAAACATAAATTTAACAGACACAAAACTGCAGTTTTTCTTAAAGTTTTTTATTGAAAGAAACTGATTTGGAAAAATTCTCTTTATTTTTTGTTACTTTTCTAAATTATTGTAATTTTGTTCCTTAAAAACCAACAAATTTCCACTTAACTTTACATTTTGGTGCGTCTGATGATGTCATTTTTAAATATTACATGATTTGTTCAGTTACTCAGTACTTGACTAGACTTTTTTACCAAGTACTTTTATTTACTGAGTATTTCTGCTCTTACTTGAGTAAAAGTTTTGGATTTTCTACCCACTGAATGAAAATCAAACACGTTTTAAACAAAATTCACCAGACACAGACACACAAATGCAGGTTTTGTTCAAGTTTCATAAGTTTTTCATGGAAAGAAACTGATTTGGAAACATTTATTTTTGTCTGATTTTGTTATTTTTTTGTTTATTATGTAAATTATTGTCACTTTTGTCCTTAAAATACCAACATTTCCCTTTAACTTTATACAGGTTGCAGGTTACGTAATTTTTAAATATTAAATGATTGAAACAGTTACTCTATATTTTTACTCTTACTTGAGTAAAAATATGTTAAAGTAGTGATACTCTTACTTGAGCACCTCTGGCCCTGACAGTATGGTATAAGACAGAGCCAGGAGGAGGGTCTTAACGCTGTCAATCAATCTTGTGTATGCACTACTAAATGTGCTAATGGAGGAAAAACAACGTACCATTAACGGAAAACATGCTCTGCCATCGCAGCATAAAAGAGAGCACTGAGGAGGATGTGAACAGCACGTACACATGCATTATTGACATCGCTAAGGCCTATTTTTCATGAAAGTTACATACAGCAGCTTTAAACGGGTGAATACAAATGCATGTCAAACTTTCAGAAGTTTTATTTCTTTGAAGACAAAGCAACCTGTTCCCTCAACCTTTCAAGTATGTTTTAAAAACCCATTAAAATATATTAAAATAGTGGCTGAAGTCCCACTGAAAAGTCTGTTTTTATCTGAATTAGCCTCCTTCCCTGTTGGAGTCTTGTACATTGATGAAGAAGGTCAGGATGGAAGTTGTGGAGACGTTTAAAGCTGTGTTAGGTCTTTATCATGAGATCACAACATTTTATACAATTCTGTTCAATTATTACCTAAAACGCACAATGGCACCAAAAAAAGATTTTTTTCTTTGCTACGAAATTAACAAAATATGAATACTTCTACCAGACCCTGTGCAACATTTAGAGGATAATCTCTCAGTAAAATATTCATGCTGAATCAAACCAATGGTTTGCTAATTGCTGCTGACTAGTCTGAAGGAGCTGATGTGTAATGCGGAAGCTTGAAACCTGCAGCTCTGAGGAGGAGCTGCGCTTTGAAGGCGGAGCTAGGTCCACCCAGGCGTTTTGTTCAGCTGAATGGTTACCATGGAGATGAAAGAAATTCTCAATGCATGAAAGAATTAAAGCAACAGTCCAGGAAATATTAAAACATAATTTTGTTTATTCATTTTTTTGCTACTAAACTAACGAAATATGAATACTTCTATGAGGTTTAGAGAGAAATCTCTCAGAAAACCTTTAAAAAACATGGCCGCCTTACAGTACATCCCTCAGCTTTTTTCAAGCCACATTAGTCCGACTAACACGCCTCTGATGCCCTGCCTGTTTCAAACTGAACGGCGTTTTTCCCATGATGGTTTCCAAGCATCAAGGACAAAGCTCTAGTCCATTACATCCTGCAACGAGAGCAGATCCGCCTTTACATTTCACATGTAAATTATACCGCTGGCTGCTGGCTTTTAATCAAATCTTATCTCTGGAGGACGAGAGCAGGTGTTCAGTTTCAGCTACTAGCAGAAAAAAATGCCGTTTTCTTGGGAGGTATCATTGTAACATGTCCATTATTGTTGTGTTTTTGCACACAAATTGAAGAAAAAGAATGAAATGTCTGCAGAGAAAGGCGGTGTGATTCTGCTTCCAGTGAAGCGATGAAGGTTGGGAGGGCAGGGAGGCGATGACCAGCCTGGAAAGGTCATTTCACACATTATGACCCATCATCATTTCATCTGTGTGCTGCTCTCTGCCTGCTGCCCTGCAACAATCTCACTGTACATGAATGAAACATGAACTGGAGAGAGTTCGGCTGCATCACGACCAGCCGCCATGCAGAGCCGGGAATTAATGAAGCCGTTTAATCTCTTCAATGTTGTGCAGCTCCATTGCTCATGCTAATTGATTCATTTCTCCACCAGATTCACCAAGCAGATAGCAGCAAATGCAGGAAGGAGGAGGAGAAACTCCGCCCATTAAGTTAAAAATATGGCGGCTATTCTCACCAGTTTTTCTCCAATTTTTTAGTCTGTTTCCTAGTTATTTTAGCAAATTTTTTATCTTAAATGGCATACAATTTAAAACCCTTCCAGACCGAACATATCGGCAACGATCCAGCCAGATTTGCGGTACAGTAAGTCCGCCACTCTTTGGATATCTGAAACACTCCAACAGTTTCTGAAAGGGGAGACGTTGCGCTTTCCAGCCAATATCTGGTTATTACGGTAATTTCACCTCCGCCGTAACAGGAAGTGAAATTAATCTGATGAAACACTCATTTAATAGACGGTAAACTCCAAAAATAACTTGCTAGATATTGAAAGTTCCAGTTGTTATGGATAAATGTGCAAATATATTTACTCACAGGACATTTAAAGAACTGCGTACAATTAAAATAAGCAAAAGCAGGCGGAGATCTGAAACTTAACACTCAAAGGGTTAAAACTGCTTGTTGCCATGGAGACTAAACCCAGGCTTTTAAATACAACTTCAATATTTTCTGTGATTAATAAGTTGATCAGTTACTCTACATCATTTTTACTCTTACTTGAATAATTTATTATTATGGATGGGTACTTTGACTTTTACTTGAGTAAACATATGTTGAAGTAGTGGTACCTTTACTTTAGTAAAGGTAGTTACACATCTCTGGCAACGATGTGTAACTATGGCAACAGTGTGTTGTATTTTTACAACTGGGAGCAGCACATTAGCATCTCAAAAAGAACAAAATGTACCTGTTGTCCTGCATGAATTGTGGTTATGCTGATTAATGTGCTCCGTCCTCATCAAATAAATTAAATGAAACTCAAGTGACATCTGGGAAACGACCCAAAATCCAAAAGAATTTGAAAAGGAGGCTTTTAGCTTGTCATAATAATCATGAGAAAGAAAGAAAAACAGGATTCAGGCAGAAGCGTCTTCAGATTGGTTACAAGACTGACTGCTACCAGAGATCCTGTCACAATAACATTTAGTTTTCCTTTGGGAGAAATAAAGTATTTATGGATTCAATTACATGTTTAGTCAAACAAAATTAGATGGGTCTCAGAATTTTAAAAAAAAATTTTGGAAATTTTTGAGCTTGAAAAGTAAAAACATGGCTAGAAAAAACTAGGAAACTTTGTAATCGATCTCGGAAATTTTCTAGAAAAGAATTCTGAATTTTCTTTTTAAAAGTCAAACATTTTCTAGAAGCAAACTCAAAAATTTTGCAACTGATCTAAAATAAAATTCCAGAAAAAAATTAGGAAGGAAATTTCTTAGCTTGAAAAGTCAAAGAATTCCCCCCAAAAAAGTAGATTTATCTAAAATATTTTGTAGAAAACAATTTGGAAATTTCTGAGCTTGGAAAGTCAAAAGAATTGCTAGAAAATATGAAACAACTCCAGCCAGAAAACAGTCATTTTAAAGCCTGAATAAAATTTTAAAACAGTCTTGTTGATATAAAGTTAATTTTAAGAACAACTAAGCCTATTTTCTCCTCGGTGAATAGAACCGATATTGCTCTGCAAAAACATTCAGGTGTTCACCAAATTATCACCCTGCAGCAACAGCAGCAGCATAAATCGCTTTACCTGTCAGTGGTAATGTTAAGGCTGTAACACCACGCCTACCTTTCAAAGCCCATGCAAATAAAATCTACCGATTGTCACCCAGACGACCTCCCAACATAAACATGTCGCCTGCCGCTGACTTACTGCGCCGCCCATGAATCGCCTCTAAACCAGAGAGCAAACGGCGTGTTGCTGCGGAGGAGTGAAGCATCACTGATGCTGCTTTTCCTCTGCTCAGCGTTCATTTATTTCCTGGTTGACCCTCATTTCCCTCTAACACACCGACACTCCCACACAGACGGAGAATGTAACAGAAAATCCACACAGGAGCGCAACTTTGTGTGCAGAAAGAACACATCATTCACACACACAAACAGCTGCTAAATACAGGAAATGCTGACGGGAAATAATATTTACACCATTGTTTTGGTTCCCACTTTAGCGCAGCACCTCAACGCCGCATTGGTGTGTAGATACAAAAAAATAAATAAAAATTGGAGCAAACTTCTACCAGAAAACTTGAGGTCCATCACAGACAATTTCTAGAAAAGAACTTGGAGATTTGAAAAGTTTGAAAAGTAAAAAATTTTAAGATCAATCTCAGAAATTTTGTAGAAAATTATTTCGAAATTTCTGGGCTTTAAATAAAAGATTTTCAGGAGAAATTTTCGAGAAAATTAGAAAACTTGAGAGAAGAAAAAAACTCAGAAATTTTGAGTTTGCTCTCAAAAATTTTCTAGAAACCAATTTGGAAACTTCTGAGCTTGGAAAGAAACATGTTCTAAAAAAAAACTGAAATTTTGAGACTAATCTCAGGAATTTTGTAGACAAAAATTCATTTCTGAGCTCGAAAAGTGAAAAATTTGATTGCTAAAAATGTTCAGAAATTTTAGAAAATTTCCACAATTAATCCCACTGGTTCCAGTAGTTTTTTTCTTACAAATATTAAAGTTTTTCTAACTCAGAAAATTTCCAGATACCTTTTAATCTCAAGGTTTCTGAGTTCTTTCTCAATTTTCAGCTTTTCAAACTCAGAGATTTTCAAGTTTTTACTAAAAAACTAATCTAGTAAAATTTCTAAATTTCAGACATTTTTTGGCAGAAATCTACTTTTATCTACAACAGCCTTAATACTTTACTTACACACGCTAAACAGGTGTTAAAAATTGTCACTACAAATAATCTCTCCACTATCGTTTGGCGCCCCTCTGGAGCAGCACCCACATGTGTTGCAAAGGAGTCAGTTTTTACACTCCTCTCACTAAGAAATCTCATTTCAACTGTATTCAGAGTCACAGTTCATTCCAAGCAGTTCGCCTCTTTCATTTCTGCTCCGCCTCAGGCTCCTGAAATCGCAGCATCGAGTGATAGCGAGTGTGTGGTTCCGCCTCACAGCAAGACGTGCAGCACAACAAGTCTTTGATTCTGCACAAACGTGCGACAATAACTTATTTTTTAAAATGCTTTTTCATTCTGCCGTGCTTATCTCTGGCGGCGACATTTCTCACTCTGAAAGGTACGGAGTGAGATTATCGGCACCCGAAGCGCTCGCCGAGGGTTGTGTAGCGCCCTCCTCACGGTTCAATTCTCCGCCTGTCATCCGACGAATGACATAAAGCTCAACACACACACACACACACACACAGAGAGACCTTGAGCAGAGCTGTCGCAGGCGCTCGGTGGACTGTTTGCCCTTAAAAACATAATTATATGGCTGTCATTTATCGTCTCGCTGCATGCTTGGTCGGGTTTCTCATAATGCCACGAATGATTTTGCTGTTGCTCCCTGGACATCATCATTTCCACTCTGATGTCTTTATGTTTACATCTTATTTTTATTCAAAGTAATGATGCTGAGCGCTAGTTCAGAGCTTCAATATGGCTAACTGAAGCNGGCTAACTGAAGCTAGTTCAGAGCTTCAATATGGCTAACTGAAGCTAGTTCAGAGCTTCAATATGGCTAACTGAAGCTAGTTCAGAGCTTCAATATGGCTAACTGAAGCCAGTTCAGAGCTTCAATATGGATAAATGAAGCTAGTTCAGAGCTTCAATATGGCTAACTGAAGCTAGTTCAGAGCTTCAATATGGCTAACTGAAGCCAGTTCAGAGCTTCAATATGGATAAATGAAGCTAGTTCAGAGCTTCAATATGGCTAACTGAAGCTAGTTCAGAGCTTCAATATGGATAACTGAAGCCAGTTCAGAGCTTCAATATGGCTAACTGAAGCCAACCTACCGTTGAGATCATATTGATCAGGAGGTACCGGTACTTTG
>CAEGAG010129420.1:0-12808 GCA_903067065.1 Brachyrhaphis terrabensis
GAAAAGTAGGGGAAGTACATTTAGAAAAGAGAGGCAGGAAGTGATGCGGCGATACTGAGGCGAAGAGGACAGAGTGAATACGAATCACAGACATTAACCAGCAGGCTTGGAGCTGTTGATGTTTGTGCTTTTGGTCAGCGCAGAGACGGAGACTCGGCCGCTCCCTGAGGCTGGAAGTCAATCTACGTTCCTCCTCCACCCACCAAGATGGATGGCCGGCAGTGTCGGCTAATCACGTGCTCCACTGGCCAGGACACAAACACCTGAGGCCAGTGGAGGCATGTGCCTGTCACATCAGCTCTGCAGAACATCCCTGAGGATACCTGGGAAACATTCTGCAGAGCAAAACCATTTACCCCCGTGGCTCTGGAGCTCATTGTGCAGCCAGATTCATGACTCTGTGAGGGCAATAATGAACAACAAATGCTGTCTTTGACACAAGTAATGGAAGCTGCATCACAAGATGCTTTACTCAACTAAAACCACTGTGAGGCCTTAGAGGCTGCAAAGCCTCCATAAAATTGCACAAATTGAAATGATGAAAATAAAATTGTTTAATAGAAACACGCCACTTTTGAAAAAACTCATGTTTTTACATGAAAAGTTTTTGTGTTGTGAATTTTATCTGGATATGTGTCTGAAAAATCTGAATAAATTTGTGTAAGACGGCATTGCCGCAGCATTATTTACTTAATCTGAAGAAGTTCAGTGTTAGAGAACTTAGCCAGATCTTTGCTGCTACAGCGACAGAGACATTTATCAGAGGTACTTTAATAATCTCCGGGGGATTTTTATAAGGGAGTTTTTAGCTATAATTTATTGTTCTTGTACTATGACAGCATAAATACATTTAAACTGTGATTATATAAGTATAATTTCAGCTGTGTAAGTCTTTGTACATCTATTAAGTTAGCAAACGGAGCATCGTTCCTTATTGTATTAAAACTGATGCAGCTGTTTTTCATTGAGTCAAAGTAAAGCTGCTGTTATCACAGTGACGGAAGAGACTGACTCTGTTTCTAAGACGATTTAACGAACACCAGATTCAGTTCAGGTATGAGGTCCAGCCAAACCGATTACATTGAGTTCTAAATATATTTTTCTGCTACGTTCTCTGAGATGTTTCTGTATCTTGGCTGTAGAGTATGAAAGTCATAAATCTCAGCCAAAGGCAGTTAGTCTTTCCTGCAGAAGCTCCTGTGCTGCCCAAAGTGGATTATTGCTGCACCAGATGTTCTCCTTAAGTACGTCGCCAAGAGACACATTTGCATGATTGTGTAGTGATTGGTTTGGAAAATTTGGAATTAGCAGCGGCCTTCCACTTTATCATTTTTGACCTATCAGCTGACAGCCTTAATGGACTTTTAAAGTGCAAGAGCTTTAAAAAGCAGGAGAAAAAATGATTTTAATTCTCTTTTGACAAAAGTTTAGACAAGGGACTAAAGAGGAAATAAATGTCTTTAGTTCTGTGTTATGATTCCCACTTTTAACTGCTACCTGATGCACATTGCAACCAGCATCGCAGCAGGGCGTTGACTTACCCAGAGGGAAATTCAAGTTTCTTCTTCAGGTTTTGTCCCACTGAGCTGCAGGTGTAAAGGCTCAACCAGCAGGTTGCCAGTGAGTTTTCTCCAAGGATCTGGCAACAATCTGGGTGATATCTACTTGTTATTGTGTTTTTCTTTCTTCCAGATGTTCAGATTGGCCCTAGTCTCAACCCATCCTCACCTAAAGCCAATGGGAGAATCTGACAAGAGCCGATCAACAAATCATACAGGAACTCAAACCGCTTCAGGTTCAAAATCCTTGAGGTGTTTTCAAGGTTTGAAAAGCGTTTCGTTTCTGCATAAAGTCCTTAAAAGTGCTTGATATTCAAACTGTTTATCAAGTGCAATCTAATCCTTGATTAAAAGCCTAAATTTGGAAAACATTATTTACATTTGAAACCAGATATTTTCATACACCTAATAAAAATATATTTTTTTCTGACTGTCTGATGTTAAATCAGACTAAACTTTTATGGTTTTAGGGTAGACAGAATTACCAACATTATTTCCATCCATCCATTATCTTACATGTTTACCCATAGTGAGGTCGCCAGGGATAAAAATAATTTCTATTTGTTAAATTAAAAACAAAAAAAAATAGTGAGCACATTTTTTAAAAATCTTATTCTAGAATATGTGTATTATTCCCGGTGGCTCAATCTCCATAATTTAATTAAAAGGTTGTCTTACATTTTATACATTAAACAACGTTTGTAAAATTGGAGGATTCTTTGCTGAATTAGTATTTTGCTGAGAGCAGAAGTTGTGCCTCGTTTAAAACTACTAGATTACGTCGTCTCATCTCGGTCAAGTCTGATATTTTGTGCATTCCTCATTCTATATGAGTCTCCACAGCCTGAAACAGGAACTCCAGAAGAATTACATTTTCAGACAAATGCGCCCGCGGTTCCACAAACACTCTTCAAACTCAAACTCTTATCTTTTCCTCTCGCAATCTCAGAAAAATATTAGGCTTATAAGTGATTTATCAGTGCAGAGTGCTTTCAGGAGAAGCTCATCCACTTCGCCCTTCCCTACTTGTTCATCTTCCTCTCATCCATGTCCACCCGTCCCTTATTTCAGCCTGCCAGAACTTGAAGTTATTAGTCCGCTAATTGCCTCTCAGAAACCCTAATTTACCCCCAGAATCCAAAAGCTCTGATTGTAATGGGAAAATTATGATAGTCCGAATTAAATAGCGGATATGGGACTGGATGTTGTGAGAAAAGAGTGAGGGGCAGAAAATATGTAAGGAGAAATACTTGATGGTGAAGGAAACAGATCAGAGTTAGCGTTATCTTTGATTTACTACTAGATGTGCATATGTTACGCATTACTGATGAAACAGCGAATACGTCAAGCCTGGAGAGGGAAAGCAAGCGGATTGATTGAGGGTATCTAATCACAACTTGTAATTAAAGAGAATTTATTCACTCAAAGTTGTTGAAAGTGGCCTTTGGCATGGTTTATTCTCACCTACACACAACCTGCAGAGGCTCTAACACACACCCAACATGCTTTATCTGATGGTTTCGGGCTCAACGCGGCCACACACACACACCTGAAGGTATGGATTTCGCATGAAGTAATACAAATTTGTTATCAGACAATTATTCAAATCATGGGGAGTGTGTTTGCGTGAGAGAGAGAGCGAGAGAGATTGGAGAAATGATAGCAACAGAGTGTGTTTCGACGACGATGACGACGGGCACAGAGGGGGGAAGATTACGACTCGTAATAGCTGCTCAGAGGAAATCAATCACGTTCTAATGACAGTGTCCGTGTTCGGAAAGTCGAATGGCAGAAATTAGAGGTGAGGGTGCGGCTGGGGAGTGTGTAATGAAAAAGTCTGCCACGGAGACATTGTATTTATGTCTTCAGCGGTGATTCATGAGAAGTCTGACGTCATTAGGAACTATAAACACAATCAGTTCACACACACCCGACTCGCAATCTGCACATTGATCTCACTCGCTCCAAAGTGTTAACAGCAGGTGCTACTTCAAGCTCCGTCGCTTCTCCTCTCCTTTCTGCCCCCCACCCGCCTCGCTCTCATGGCCTCTATCTCTCGACTCCCGCCTTCCCTGTCTCGAGATAAGCCAATCCTGAGCACATCTTGACCGCACTGGAAGGGAAAAAACACAAGAAGCCGGCGTGGAGGCGCTGCCAAAAGCAGGGTGGGCAGTCAGGCGGAGGAAGGATGGAAGCGAGACAAAAATGAGATAACAATGGGGAGATGTGAGTACAGTGTGGGTTATTTCAGGGGGTGGGTGGAAATACTGGGTGCTCCTCTTGACAAAAGGCTGTGTTCTCATTGTTCTGCTGGCAGGACTACCACGACGTCTGTGGAAGGACTGATAAGACGACTCCATTAAATAATAACCTTTTTTTGACCAGAACTGTAGGTGGTGTGAGGGGTCTTTACTTCTTTGTGAATGACAGAAGGAAAATGCTATCCTAATATCCCTGGCTCTTTCAGGAAGTTTGCACCAATATAGTGAGTGTTTACGTTTCCATTAGCAGGCAGGAAGGATTAGGTGTTGTGTGGATGGCATGTTGGAGCTGATAACATGTCTTGACTGGCATGTTCTGTTGGATTAGAGTGCATTAAACCTGTTCAGATAACCACCGCCACAGTCCTGCGAGGCTTCGATAGCGATAGCTCAACATACTTGTACTGAAACGGACTAAAATTACAAAAACATCTCAGTGAGTGGTGGATTACATATTTATTTCCTGTGTTGGAAGTCATTTCCAGTGCTGTAGCACTTATTAAAGGTGTGATCCTGCAGCTGGAGAGGTCAGGTGGTTACGCAGCATCAGGCTGTTAAATTTGGCCCACACCACGATGGATTTCAGCTGCAGATAAACACATTGATGGAGAGGCTAATGATGCCGCGGCCATCTGCTGCCGATGTAGGAACATCCGTTAATATTCTGCTTTAATCCACAGCAGGTTGGGATGAAATGCTTCCTGTGTTGAGGCCAAACACCCGGATGAAGAGCGATCGCTTGGTGCGTAATGGGGAAACCTTGGTGGTGTTTTGATGAAATTGCACAATGGAAGTTGGAAATGGTGGAACGACTACAGCTGAGGCCATCGGCAAAGAAATTAGGAGGTTAAAAAACCCAAACATCTTATTCAGAGTTTGGTAGTAACTGGTTACATTTACTTGAGTAACATTTTGGAATATTTTATTTCTAGGAGTACTTTTCCTACATTGTACTTTTTGAAGTATTGCTACTGTTATTCGAGTCAAATTTCTGGATTTTCTACCCATTGAATGAATTACAAACATGTTTTAACCAAAACTTCACCAGACACAGACAGAAAAAAATTATTTTTGGAAAAATATTTACTTTGTAATTCATTTTGGTCCTTAAAATACCCAAATGTTCCTATAAATTTATATTTTGGTCTGTCTGATTATGTAATTTGTAAATAATAAATGATTGATATTTTGATCAATTGCTCAGGATTCTCATTTTCATGAATATGTGTTTGGCCTATATCAGGTGCTGTGAGAAGTGACGTCTGTTTATCTAAAACTTGTGAAACAGCAGAAAAGTCTATTTTGCACACATAGCTAAAATAAAGACCTACATTTAGACAACTATGAGACATAAATACCAGATTTCATAATCAATAACACCAGTTCTGCAGGACAACATCAAGACGAAGACTTTGTAAGGCAGCTTGACGAATACGCAGGGTTTGTTTGTGATTGGTAGTAAGTGTCTCCAAGAGGAAGTTGGGTTCCTGACCATTCTTAGGTCAGATCATTTGTTATTTTAAAAACTGATGTCGTTTTAATACGACCGACCAGGCAGAGAGCATGTCGACCAGAAAACCCGTGGAGTCGACGCAGCATCCTGTCTGCGGACGAGTTGTGGCTTTATCAACCTCAGCAGGGTCATGAGGAGGTCAGGAGTGTGCCTCAGCAAATGTGTGTGACTGTATTTTCCACTCTCGATAAATCTCCAAACCACACAGCGGAGAGTTTTACATTTAATCTTTAGCATAATTTTATGGACCCGTCTTAAACGTTTCCATTTTTGGCTCCTTTCAGCGGCTCCTGGAATAAATTCCAGGGAAAGCTTTTAACCTTTTAACCTACAACATTTATCCCACGGTGATGTCACTGCACAAGAACTATGAATTTCTTTTAGAGCTTCAACTCCTGCCTTGGAATATGCAACATCCGCAGTTGGTGTAAAATGTACCTATATTTTTAATTTAACAAGATTTTTTTTCTTTTCTTTTATCATCGTTGCTGTTTCAGTTGGCCAAGAATTAATAGAAACATATGAACAGGAATACACAACTATATTATTAACATAAAGTGCAGATGATTTATTTGTATATGTTTTGTTTATTTTTACAAAATTCTTCTGGTGTGGATGGATAAATGGATCAAAGTCTGAGATACTAAAATCTGCATAAATATGGACCTTGAACAGTCTAAGGTCTGTACTAAACAGGTTCATTACATTTTTTGCACAAAATCATTCTTAGATAATTAGATTTTAGTCTGGTCAGTTCTGTTTTGGGGCCTATTGTCACTTTAAATCCAAATAAGCTGCTGGCCACAAACCCCAGTTCAACGCACGTCAAAATGGCTGCATACGGATGCACACTTATACAACTGTGCATCTTTGAAAAGCATAAGTAGAGCCTCCTGCACAACCAAGAAGAATGCAGCAAGTGTTTTCTGGATGGTAAGTCAACAACAAAACTCTTGTGTTTTCCAGCAGCCATTGTACAACACATACAGCAGTAAAACCAGCTGGCTAAGCCTGCTGGAGCACCGCTCGGGTAGAAACAGCTCATTTTCCAAAAGCTAAAAACTTATTGCCCAGAAATGGCTGGGTGGTGTTTTTAATGAGTTGCTTTTAGAATCAGTAGAGACCCAAACAACAATGTACAATAAGTGAATTTTGCATCGTAGGTCCCCTTTAAAGCATAATTTTAGAACATGTCCCTTCTAAAATGAAACATCATCATCATTTCCTCCTTTTTCAAACTTGTTGATCAACATGATAACAGAAGCAAAGATGCTCAAACTTCTGCTGAAAAGAATTTGAATTTAAAGACTCAGAGAGTGACATCAGGTATCTGTGCAAGGACATCGAAGTGATAAAAATAGCAAAAAAACATAAGAAAGATGAAAAAGGTAGTATTTTTATGTTTAGTTCAAGTCCACTGCTTGCTTTGTCTATTGATTTTACATCAATAATTCTTATTTTGTATATATTACAGAAAAAGAATATTCTAGGGAACAGGGGAAACAATGTAGTAGAAGAAGAACCGACTGACAACCTCAGAAATAACAAAAAACGACAAGAGTTGCCTTTGATCAATATTAACTGGAACATAATTCATTTAGTCTCTATTCCAGGGTTTCATTACTTCCCTTTATTATTCCACTGCAATGCAATGTTTCTTATTTGTCTGGAGCTTTAATCATACAAAGTACTTTAAATTGGCTTGTGGCTGAAATGTGCTGTACAAATAAATAAATACTGTCTGAATTTACTACACACATAAAACTGCGGCTACATTCAGTTTTGCTGCTACAGTGTTGGTGCTTTCAGTCATGAAGCCGTCTTTGGACGGATCATGTCGGCCCTTCTGAGGATCGGTGCTCTCCAACATTACGATGTTGACTTACATGCAGCCATCTGGGGGAGAAACACTCACTTAACACCAGATCTTTTCATGCTGGCAGCTGAACTGCTGATCCTGGCACCAAAAAAACAGAATCTTTCTTTAGTTAGCGCTTATTAGAAGCATCAATTTAAAATGCTCTGACCAAACTTCTAGAGTTTCATGGAGAAAAATCTAGATAGTTAATTTTAAAGTCGTAAATCGTTCACTGCGATATTTACAACTGTGTTCATAAACAATGTTTTCAAATAAATCTATAAATACTTCCTAATGTAGCTTTATAAATTCTTCTTGAAACTATTATTATCAAGCATTTCTCATGGTTGAAAACATATGATGATATGATAAACATTTATTTAAAGATCCTACTTGAAGATCACCGTTTCCAATGGCAACACAAGTAACAAAATGAGATGTCAAAGCAGGTTTTGTAGGTTAAGTTATTTATACTAAAACATCTGTTTACATCTGTGTTGATGCACAGCAATCTACAAAAATCTGAATAGACCAGAGAAAGATGAAAGCATCTGGTGGCAGACATTTTGAGGGCGGTGTGGAAAACCAAACAGCCTCTTTTATCAACCCGCCCCGGCATCTGTATTGGTCTAGCTTTGCTTTATTGATATAATCCCACCACAGAACTGACTCTAGAAGTCTGATTATTTCTATAATGTGTCTGGATGAAAAGATTTACTTCTTCTTCCTCTATTAAGACAGGAAAACAGGTGAATAAAACACAGCTGGAGTGTTTACAAATGCTCTCACGTATCCCTCAATAAGATACATGATCTTTTGTTTAGGGTGAGATGGAGCATTAGCCAGATAACTAAAGTGACACGAGCTTCTTGATGTGCTAATTGCTTCCATCGCCTCAATTTGTCCAAGCCTTCCTATCTCCAGATCTGCCAGAACAGGCCTGCGGGAAGTGAGAGGGCTCTTAGGTGCCTAAATGACAAAAATGCAGAAAAACACGAACGGCCTGAGGAAGCGAGTGAGACAGAGACAGAGACCAGGAGAAAAGACGCAGGAACAAGCCGAGTTAAATCAGGAGAATGTGGGCTAATGAGAGGAGCTGCCATGAGAGGGAAAAAGGCTTTCTGAGTTATTGAGTTTAGAAGTGGGAGCACAGCAATGTCTCATTAGGAGAGGTTTCATCAAGTTCACAAAGAACAAGGAGCACAGAACGAGACGGGCCGGCGCTGAAAACACCGGCAACCTTGCAATCACCGAAGATTAGAGAGACCATTCAGGAAACACTTCTGTAGATGCCGAGCTCACGGCTCATCCTTCAAATCATTACAGGTTGCACATCCACTCTTGGGACTGCAGGAATAATTAATCTCAAGCTTGTTTCACTTTATTGTGTAAGATTTTGACTTTTTAGAGCTGTATAATAACAATCTTCTCTAAAGTCGGCGAAAGATGGAAGTTCTACGAGTCTGCAGGTCCAAATGATCTGATTCATGTGGTTTGTCTTCATTTTTACATGTTTGGTCATTTATTATGGTGATTTCATTGGACAGAGTGGAGAAAACGTGACAACCCTTCTGTTAAGTCTGATATTTTATCTGAAGAGAGATTTTTGTGGTGATTTGATCATTTGATCATTGTGATAATGGTAAAAATTATGATGAAAACTAATTATTATGTCTTTTTTAGGTAACTGCATGGCAGGGCACAACAAACACAAATACTGCTTCAGAAAAACATTTCCATTTGAAGCGGACGCCACTGACTGAAAGAAATGTGATTTAAATTCACTAAACTGATTAGTTTAATTGTATTTAATCATCATTTCAAATTTACTTACATTTATTGATGCTCTTGTTGAAACAAACTGGTGAAAATAGTAAAAATAACATTTCCAGTAATGTCAGGTTTGCTAATATTAATAAAAATTTATCAAAACAACAATAAATCAAATTTCTTATCATAAACGAAAACACATTAAATGAAGCAATAAATGACCCACCCCAACACAATATAAAGTAAAAGTTATTCCTATCTTTTCACATGTTTCACATATTTCAACATAAATGATCACAAGTTGATCTGAACATGGAAAACAAGAACAAAATATACGATCACATGTTAAATGTCAACCAGATGTAAATATGTGAATTTTTCTGTACGTCAGTTCTTAATAAGTATCTCTAATAAACTGAGGAGAAAAAAAAACTGAACCTTTTTAGCATTTCAGGCGCCATCTTGCTGCTTTCGCACTGAGTGAGTAACATGGAGTGACAGAAAAAACGGGAAAGAAATGAAGAGAGTAGAAGTGAGAGGAAGTTCATGCCACATGCCAGTCAGCCAGGCAGGCGCTGGAAAGACTTTTATTAATTCATCACTGTATTTTCAGCAATGAACTGTCTGCTGAGGACAAGGGCCAAACAAACTCCACTCTCTGAGCGATATTATTATCATTACTAATAATGTGGGATAATTATAGCTCCCTACAACGCGCCCCGGGTCCTTCCAGTTCCTCCTCTCCCCAGTTCTTACTGGTGGCAACCCAGATTAATAAATGGAAAATTAAGAAGTGCTGCTTCTGCAGGCGGCGGCGGCAACAGCTCAGGAATTCACCGGGTCTCCGCCGCCCGGCCGGATCGACAGCAGCGCCGGCGACGCCGCTGTTCATCCGGGGCCTGATTCATAATTAATGGAGGTTATAATTGCGAAGCGAGAGCGAGAGCGACAGACAGCGAGCAAGAAGGAGAGAGAGAGGGAGAGAAAAAGAGCAATAATAAAGATTGAAAACACACACACACGCGCACGCCTGTGTGCAGCTGACATTTTACACGGCTTTCATTTAGCCATCCCTCTATTTCTCATGTCATTAACATTTCCACACACATGCACACAAACATGCACACTGAATGGCTAATGAAATCAGTGTCCTCTGCTTGCCGGTTTGAAGGTCTCTCAGACAACGAGGAAGGAGGTCAGGCGCCAACTTCCCGAATTAAGGGAAAGTTTCACAGAAAATGAAAGCAAATGAACAAATTCCTCTTTGAAAAATGACACTGAACACATTAATAATGTAACAATGTAAACTATTGGTTCAGTTTAAAGCCGTACAGGGCTTTACTTCCTCTGTTGGAGTCATTAGCAGACCTGTGATCCGTACGGAGTGACTGATACTGAAAAGGGGGATTGGAGTTTATTACAAGCCATTAGCTGTTACCATGGTAAGATCCATTCTTCCCTGACTCCACCGGCAGAAAAGGTCAAGAAATAAATATTCCTAATATATTCGAACCGGAGAGTGTGACCCCATTCCTCTGAAGACACATTGTGTTAAAATGTCAAGATTTGAAACACGCGAAATGGACGAGGCTGTGAGACTGTATTACCTCAAATTCATGTGATCATGCAGAGAGTTTGATGCAAATTAACAGATAATCAGTTTTAGTTTAGGACTAAACCTGCCAATGGAAACTTTTATTTCCAAAGCTGCTCTTTCTTACCTTTCCATACATAATATGTATAAAGACTTTATCACAGTCTCAACATGACAAAATGAAGAGTATTTCTCACAATATCATGTCTTGGTTTGCATGTACTGTAAGTATGTGTGTTTCTTGTTTTGCATATTTAGTTTTGTTGATTTACTGTGTGCTAGTGTGACAGAACCAAAAGTCCTGAAATCATTTGGATCTTTTTTCTCTTCTTCCATAATTAACAATTGACTGAAAAGTGAAATAAACAGAAAATAGTTCAGACTTCCCTGTCGTTGGAGCCACTTCAAGCATCCTGCTTGCTGAATTGAGGGAATCTTGATGAGTGCAGACAGAGCGTCTGCATAGCGTAGCATGAGATTACTTTACATGAATATGGGATGGCTTTTGCTTTTCCAAATTGGGTTTCATCAAGTTTCATATTTCAAAAAATTGATCTAACAAAATATTTCAAAAGTGCATAGCTATGCATGAGCATTACTTATTTGGAGCCACAAGTTTTGGGTATTATGACTATTATAAATACAAACTCAGCCATGTAACATCCATTAAGATGTTTATGTAGAACAGAAAACAAAGAACAAGATGCTCTCCTTTTGTACATCAAAGCGTTGACCTCTAACCTTTTAGTTTTCACTGAACACTAAATAAAAAGCATCAAAGAACATAATGTTTTTGATTAATTTACAGGCTAAAATATGTGATAAAAGTGATGATCAGAAAAGAATTAGACCTGCTGGTCACTGGTCAGTCAGTCAAGGGAATCAATCGATGCTTCATCAGTTCAGAGATGATGAAGCTCTTTTTGGACATTTGCAGTTTTGTCGTAAATTATAAATTTTTCATGACATACAACAAACTACACACTTTTCATTTCATTTCACTTTAGCAGCCAATGATTTAACATAGTATGATTTAATATTTCAGAGTGTGCTGTAAGTAAATATCTGCTGACTTGAGGTCACTACAAATTATTCATTATTCTCTCAACTGGTCCAAACATGAATCTGAACCACAATTACAAATATTTCAGAAATATAAATAACAACTGAGATTTGAGCCTCTTAAACTGACAAAATAATTCAGTTGTATGAAAATGTTTGTTTATGGTAATGATTGAACGTAAAAAGACAACATTAAGTCAGTTTTTAAGTAATATTCAGTCGGCAAATAGATAAATGGAGCATCCAAGTCCAACAGTTTTAGTTTTCTTTTTTTTTAAGGTAATTTATCACCAGAAAGCTTTGAGTGCAAAACATAATAAAACAAGAAATGTTTAATTATCGCCACTAGAAAAGGTGTTTAGAAGAATCTTTTTTTTTCTATTCTCATCTGAAAGTTGCTCAGTTCTCTCTTAGAAACTCATAAACAAGCTTCTTTTCGAGGACAAAACTTCATTGAGGTTTTGAGTGGATCGCTCAGTTTTCTGCATCATTATTTATAATGAAGACAACAACGGGAAAAGAGGCACTTCTCCTTGATTTCACTTTCTTTCTTCTCAATAAAAGTAAAGCAGAATACTATCAGCTGGCGAAATTTCCACCATTTGTCATCAACCTTGAGAAGAAGCAACGCCGGGGATGGAAGGATGGCAACAGCAACAAACAAACACAACAGACAGAGGCTACAGGATGCTGATTTCCTTCATGTTGCTGCCTTCACAGCCCGGCTGTTGTGACTAGAAATCAAAGGCTGAGCGAGGAACCAGAGATAGGAATGTTTCTTCCTCACAGGCGCCGTGACAGAGATGGTGTTTGAGTGCTTGCCTCCAGGAAGAGGTAATCAGCAGGTACGTAATTGGGTCAATCTTCACTCCACCAACTCTTAAAACGAATAAATGGACGTTGATTCAGAAGCACCTGGCTGCCTTTTACCAACACAACAGACTTCATCAAATTCTGTGATTTTATTTCTCTTCTATTAAAGCTCTCGGCTTTATTTCTACATGAACGGAAGAGGTTACTGCACTGCATGCATGCGCTTCACGGGAGCAGCTAAAGGCAGTCATGCGATTGCATGCATATTTACTCAACCAGCTCCCAAACCTGCTCTTTCAGCCTTTATAATTTCAAGGCGGTGCAGGATAATGGCATTTGACTTCATCTCAGACCGAGCGCACAAACGTGTCCCTCAAT
>CAEGAG010129423.1:0-11317 GCA_903067065.1 Brachyrhaphis terrabensis
CAGTTTTAAGTTTGATTCCCTTTTGGAGCTATTGTGTGTGATTCTAAATTGCCCACAAGTGACTGAAATAAACAAAAACAAACTGATGGATTGTTGCAGTAACACCTTCAGCTGTGCACTGAGTACCTTGAAATTTTCCTTTAAATAAAAAAGAAAAGATAATTGTTTTAATATCTAACCCTCTTTACTATTAGCAAAACTGTGGAGAATAAAATATCTTTTGTGTCAAAAGATATTGTACACACAGCTGTGTCAGTCTGTGATGGCCAAAGCCCGAGTCTTATTGGTCAGTTTGCTATTGTTTATTTCACGGCTTTGCGTTTTTCTGTAAGCTACAAATTAATGAGTGAAGTTTGAACCTCCCATATTCTAAGATCCCGCATGAACTTTTTACAGTGTGCGTGGGTCTGGTGGGTCGCTGGTTTATTAGCTTTTTTTGTGGTTTCCCGAACTGAACAGCTGACGGGTCAGCAGCTGGCTGACACCAGCAGATATCAAAAAAAAAAAAAAAAAAAAAAAGGTCCGACAGATCGGAGGGTAGCACAAAACTATCACTGCACCTGACCTGCAAGAGCACAACCACCTCTCCAATGCGCAAAAATCAGCACAAAGCTAAACCACAAGAGCAGCGGACATTGTTTTTTCAGACTATGCTAAATAATAAAGACATGGAAGTGAAGCCGACCGTGTGGTTAACGGAAAGAGGAGGATGTTGATCACAGGTTCAGGTGGTGTCAGATGTCCAGGGGACGAGAAGGTGAAGCAACAATGTTTGCTTTATTTCTACTCTACTTTGGCTGGATTAAATTCGACTAGATTAAATCGTTTAACCCACAGTCTTAGCGCGACGCTCAGGAAGAGCAGCAGATGTCAGTTGACAAGTGACCCGTCAGCTCGGGAAACATCAAAGAAGCTCATAAATTCAATTTTGAAATAGCTGCGCAATTATATGGTCAATGGAGACGCAGCTATAGTAACTGTGTTCAGGTTTTGTTGGATCTCAAAATTGATTTAGTAATTTTTTCCCCCCAATTTTTTCTCTGCTGACAACTAAAGAAAGTTCATGTACCAAAGCAATGTTAATTGTACCACAATTTTCCAATAATGGATTCTAACAATTGCAATATGAGTCACTCTTACGCATATCCAAAGTAGTACTGGTAGGATCCAGCAATCTTGAGCTCTAGAGAGCAGTACTTATCAGAGTCATCCTCCCTTCCTGTTGGGTAGTTCCAGGCTAAAACACGGAAGTTGTTTCGAATGAACTTCTGTCCATCAAGTGGGTAGTTGGTGTGCACTATAACTCTCCTTCCTTGAAGGCTTGGACCCAGGCGGAACTGGAGCTCAAAACCTGAGGAGACACAACAGTTTTCCATTTATTATGCAGCATTGCAGGAAGCTAAACCTAAGAAAGAACCAGCACAGAATTTTTGTAGATCTTGTCTTAGTCTTTATCTTTTTGTTTTAACCATGGCATGCAGTTTGGACAAAATGTATTATTATTTAAATCTGCGTGAAAAATTCAACAATCCTACTTACCACACACATAGAACACACAACTTTTCCTGTCAAATTTTGCTTAACTTCTAGAATCAGAACTACAAGTGAAAAAACAAAATACAAGTACTGCATTCCCTTCCTAAAATAGAAGCCTGTTTAATCTCACTCCTGGTATGAAGAGATACAGGAGAATGTCACAGCTCAGAAACAAACACACACTGGATGTCTGCAGCCATTTTGACCCTTCACAGTTTAGTCTATATATAGTTGAGATTTACAGCCAGCTCACAAATGCCTACCAGGTTCAGATAGCTGTAAATGTCAAAGAGGCACACTTTTCTGGTCAGATAACGACAGCCAGCATGCAGCACGTCTTTTTTCACTGAATAAAGACGTGCCTGAATATATTCCATAGATTCAGGGTACAACTGGGGTACAGCACACTGCCTTATGATTTATAAACTTGGAATTAAAACTATTTTAGATTGTTTGAATGTTCAGAAAGCATGAAACATTTAATAAACACATAACTAGGGCTGAAACGATTCCTCGAGTGATTCGAGTGCCTTGATTATTAAAATTCCTCGAGGAAAATTTATCTGCCTCGAAGCTTCCTTAAGTTATATTTTATTATTTAGTGCTCCGTGTTCTGGCCGGGTTATTAATTGCATTGCGCAGCGCTCTCACTTCCACCTGAGTTGTTGATGAAAGCTAAGTGTTAGCAGCATAAAGTCCAGTTTTCAAGTTCGGCCTGGCAGGATTTTATTGATTAATGATAATGTCCGGGTCTTTCTCGTTTTTCTGGGGACCAATAAGTATCCTTAAAATGACTGGCGCGATGCCTGGAGTTCGTCAGCTTTTCTCCTCTCAGAGCTGCTGCTTGGTGAACTAGCGTTCAGAGCGAACGGCGAGGAAGAGCACTGCAAGTGTATTTATACAGGTGAGCGGATAGACTGAACACAGCGGGGCGGCTACGCATTATTTGATTAACGCAAGTGTAGTTTTACGGACGAACCGGAAAATTTATTTCATATCATCCCGGTCTCAACAAATTGGTGGCGGAGTTCATTGTGACGTTACATACCTGGTAGATGTTTCTGTGTGTGATGAACAAAGGTGTCAAATCCCATCGCTAACATGAACACAAAAGCTATAAATGTCTGGTCAAGGTGATAATTTTAAGAGAAATATGAAGCAAGAGAATAATTACCTTGTTCAAGTCTGAACAAAGTTCTCTCTAAATTCTCCTTTTCGTTAAGCATGAGGACTCTGATTTGCTTCAGGTGCTGAGGCAGCATCATGGGAATTCTCCTGAACTTGGAGGAAACCCTGGTCTCCTGTCAGGGGAGAAAAGCAACAAGTTACTTTATTAATGTACTCACTGGACTTCAATACAGCATATGTCTGAATAAACCATACAGAGATGCTTCCTTTGACATCAGACATTTTCAACTGAAGTGGAGAAATTTACTGGCATCGGATTTAATGAAAGGGATTGCATCACACAAGTAGGTCTGTCACAATAAATTTTGATGAGCGATTAATTGTCTCAAAAATTATTTCGGTAAACAATAATATTATTTGAAGACCTTTTTACACTGATTTAATGGAAATGACGTAAAATGCATGCGTTTTCCTGCCAAAGATAGATACACTTTATTTTCAAAAGAACACTTAACACTGGAACTGATAAACAAAATAAACAAAACAACCAAAAACAAAAATAAAATAGATTCTCAGCCTCCATTAACAAAATATGTACTTGAATAAAAATTAAACAACATAAGGCTAAAGTGGAAATAAATACTGCATTCAACCAAAAGAGTGCAGATTATGAAGTTTGTAAACTACAGTATATTGTCTTTCAGTAATCATTAGATTTAAATAGAGAAGACGTGCATATTCAACTACCTGATGAAATAGTTCACACTACACAATATTTTTGCCCCGATTTTCCCCTTACGACAATCTTAGAACATTGGGCGTTCTAAGATTGTCGCTTGCGATTTTGTAACCAAATCATCCTGTATTGTGTGGTGTGTTATGGTAGATCATTGTTGCTGCTCCGATCTAAATCAGGGGTTTTCCCCGACTGGGAGCGTTAAGGCAGCCTGTTGAATGTGACAGGTAGCCCATAAGAAAGCGCGGATTCTCCTCTATACTTTCTGAGGGGAAAGCATGGAGGGGAATCTCAAACAGCTGAGATGGCACAACCCGAAGTCCAACAATCATTGGAGATGATTAGGATTGGCCCAAGCCTCCATGGGGCCCATAGCAAAATGTGGTTTTGGGGCCCTCTATTTCTGCTATCAATGTGGATTGCTGGAATCAACAGTTAGATTATTAGATCATTCGCACACCTGCTATAAACTTATTGAATCTCTGACTGTGCTGTTTGCATTATACCCTATGCATGTATAATATAGGGTACATTTATCAGCCAATCGATTTCTTGGTTAATTTTGGGAGATCGTGATCAGCTGATACTTACATGTGGAGCCCATCTTATCCACTGATCTTATTTTTGTCAGCAAAGGTTTATAAATCATCTCTGTCCTCTTCTGCTCTACAGTGAGAGGTTTAACTGACAGACCAGCCCACCAGGTCAGGTCTGAACGTTTACAGTTAACAACATTCACCCCACTGTTGCCAACTCACTGACTTTCTTGCTACATTTAGCAATATTTCAGACCAAAAAAATATCGGCCAAAATCAAAATTGTTAGGCCAAGCTCTTTAAAGATCAGTTACCGGACAGAAAACTGAAATCAGTGCAGCCCAACACACATATTTATGACATTCTATGATTAAATTAATTTCTCTTAAGCGTAACTCCAATAGCTAAAAATTTCGTTTACACCAGGTGAGTTTTCTCCCCTGAGAATGTGGACCGGTACCGGGTTGATTCTGAGCCTTCAAATGATTTTAACAGAAGTTTCACATAACTTAGAAGTTGATGTAAAAATATTGTTTGTTTTAGTCACAAAATGATCAGCTGTAAACAACATATCACCAACTACAGCATAGAGCAGCTCATTGATATATTAGTGCAGCAGCCATGTAGCCTGATGGAAAACATTTTGCTAGACAATATAAAACATTGAGAAGTTTTAATTATTGCTATCAACCATTATCAAATACGCCGTTTTGAAGCCAAAAAAAATCTCAGAAATATACAGAGTCAAGCAGGAGAATCAATTTGTTTCAAGTTAAAACTCAGCTTCACACAAAGACACTAGCATAAATAAATAAATGCATAAAGTCCTTTTTTGAAACATTGTTTTGCTAACTTATCTTCGAACGGAGCCTTGGACCTTTGGATGTTCTCTGCACATTCAACAGCAGCTCATAATACCAGCGAAGCAATTTATTTTCAACATCTGGTCCATAAAATAATGACTTCTACATACATTATCAAATATATTACTGTAAAAACAAATCACTTCATGATGAAATCGTGTGTTTTTGTTATTATAATGACATAGAAATCATTACTAAAAATACCCCAAAAAAGAATCAGCTCTACTGAGGGGCTTAGGGTGGCCCTGGGGCCCTAAGCGGCTGCTTAGTTTGCACAGACACCACACAAGCACAGGGAGAAAATGCAAACTCCATGCAGAATGACTTCAAGCTGACATCCTAAACCCCTTCTGCAGCCACGGAAACTCATTAAATGAATCAATTTGGATTCATTCATTAGCTGTAAACCTGAATCCTTCAAATAAACAGAAATAAACATTCTGCATCACTCTACATAATGAAATTAAATGAGTTTGACTTTCAGAAGTTAATTACGGAAATAATTTAACAATATGTCAACCTTCTGAAATTATTATTATAACATTCTACCTGAAATGCACTTGTACATTTGTTTAAAAAAGTAATGTGAAAAGTTTTAATGTGACATCAGTAAAACTATTTGAAATTAACAATGTTGCCTGTTGATGTTAGTTATTAACAGGCAACTAACATTTGATACAATGTATAGGACAAGATCTGCTCAGCTGCAACAACAAAGCTAAGGATATCAGAGCAGGACAAATAGAGCAGCCTATACACTGAAGCAACATGTTACAAAACAATGAGGTTTGACTGAGCAACAGACAACTCTTGAAGAGAGGAAGCCTCAGCAAATCAACATAAAACATCCCAGTTGCAAAATGAACTTACCAAAGAGACAGGCATTAGGCAGATTACAATGAGGAAGAAACCTAAAAGCACATAGTCTACTGGTAAGATATTGGGCCACAATGTTTCAGCTTCTATGTTCAGCCAAGTATCAGACTGGTTATCAATACTGGTTCGTCACTAGTTTTACATTACTTGAATTGATATTGGGAATAAGCTAATGATAATAATAATGAGCAGTGTGCAAGAAAATGATTCAGGAAGTAAAAAAAAAATAAAAAATTTAAATTAAATTAAAACCAAGCTGTTTTATTTTTATTTTACTTATTTATTATTACTCATTTTTTGTATTATTTTTTTCTATTTTCATCAACTTATTCTATTATGTTATTGTTTTTGTATAGTTTGGTGCAGTATTAAAACCAGTTTTTAAAAGTACTATATAAATAAATTTGGCCTTGACATTGATAATAATAATAATGAACAACGTGCAAGTAAGTAAATTAAGTTTCAATAAGTAAAAAAAAACAACTGAACTATTAAAGCTAAGAGAATTTGAACTCCTCAAAGGAAAATACCCGCCAACTCCTTCTTAGTATGTAGATGGGTTTCTCAAGGCAACTCAGCTTAACTATTAATACAGGTAAAATTTCAATTTAACATCTCTCTGTCCACAGCCAGTGAGATGTTACATGCTATGATCCATAATCTATAAATATATCTAATTTTTCAGTGGTTTTTAAGTATAAATTTGGATTGTATCTTAAGATGTATCTGTACAAAAATGTAGTAATCCAGCTCTGTTTGAGTAATGTCACATTAAGCGCTTTTCCACTAGGTCGCCTCTAACCGGTTCGGTCCCGGTCCACCTCGGTCAGATTAATTTTCCATTGAGCCATCTGGCGTGGCTCAGCCAAGTAGTTCTCAGATTTTTGTACCTACTTCAAGGGTAGTACTAGCAGGACCAAGCCAGGTACAGCACTGAAACCATTTGATTGACAGCTGACCACATTCCTTGACTGGCTCGTGATTTACGTCACTGAAAACTCCAAACAACATTACACTTTAGCTGTGGCCCACAGACATGCCGTCTGCTATCAGAGAACTGCTGAGGACGGAGGAGCAATAAGAGTTTAATCAGTGCAAGGAACACGTATAAAGTTTTGGAATGACTGTGATAACAGCGCTGTTACCAGCTTGTTGCTCTGAACAACAAACAGCAATAAAGGAGAGAGCAACAGAGCAGCTGTGGTCAGCTTAATGATGGAGCTGCAGTTTTGTGCCAATTTTATTTTTCCTTTGGATTAAAATAATAATGATGTTTATTATTGGTTTACACCTTTTGACTGCATTACCTAAATCCAAAAGGTTGCATGTTAAAAAAAAATAAAGCAGCAGAATGTAAATATATTTATATGTATAGCAAAATAACCGAACTGCACATCACCCGGTTAGTACGCAAAGTGCCAGTGGAAAAATACCTATAGATAAAAACCTATTCCCCCAGAGAAGAGTGAGCACATGTCAGCAGATTGTGAAATGACCCTGGGAGCTACTGCAGAGACCAGGTCCAGGGTCCAGACTTTTGGCTCAATATATATCCAGCACATGAACAAAAACTGTTTACTGATATTGAGATAAGAAGAGCTTAGTTAAATGGTGATTGAGACATGCAGCCTATGCAAAGTTTTCTATGACAATATGAGGAAGTAGGTCTTACACTTCACATAGCCACCACACAACCTTTGAAAACTCTACATAAAGCTTCAAACTGATTTGACATGTTCCAGTCAAATCCATGTCACTAAGTCAAAGGTCCTGACTGTGACGTTCGTATTGTCTGCCTGCACCAGACAATATGAACTTATACTGTCTGCGAGTTTAATCAGACTTATATTGTCTGCTGGAGTGGTGAACACTCTGCTAGATTGTCTGATGCAGACAGACAATATGAACTTCAATGTATCTAACTGATTGTTAGACATCTAGCATGACTTCAGTAGACTGTTAAAATAGTAAAAAGGAAAACTCCATTTCACTCACCTCCAACCTAAACTACTAAATTGAAACTAAGCAGGGCCTGGTCAAGGTATACCTTTTTAAAACAATTCCCGCTTATGTCCTATTTATACAGGATTTGATTTACCTAGGGGAGTAGGGACCACATACTATTCAGGGTTTCCCCCAGTGTAGTATGGGCCTGGTGGCAGGGGCGCAACTACATATTTTTGAGGTGGATGCAAACATCTCGCCCGGCGCCCCCCATTATCCCCCCCCTCACAAAAACTTTTACAAGTGGCTAAAGAGCCACTTCTGTTAGCCTGTGTCTAGAACCTCTGGGCTGCAGGTCTGAGGCATTTTGTTAGCATGTTTTCTATCATTATTATAGCTTGATAGAAGCCTTATCCAAACTGGCAACCCACATTAATAAAATGATGAAATAATATTGAAACACTGTATTTATAAAAGATACCAATGTTTTTCCTACACAATCCTAAGAAACGTTTTCAATGTTCCTTTCACAATATTTATTTATTTACTATTATTCTATTTGTATGATTTGTTCTTTTAAATTGCCATTTATATTATTTTTCGGTCACAGGAATTGAGTGAGGGATGAAGAGACTGATGTCTGGTTCTTTAGGTTCTGAGCTTCCTTTCCTTTCTTTAGCTCTCTGTTGTCGAGGCACTAATACAATTCAAATTTAAAAGAGAGAGAAAAAATCGCGCCTCAGCGCTTCTCTAAGGGGCGCTGCCCGAGTTACCTGTATGGGAGAGAGAGCAGCTGGCAGGAGGGGAGGGGCGCCTGATCAGTGCTGTTCCTCTGTTATTGATTATTTCATACACAAACAGCTGTTAAGTACATAAAATGCTGCCTAGAAAAAAAATTCCCCACATCGTTGTTGCGCCCCTCTAGTGCAGCGCCCCCATGCGTTGCATACCTTTTGCGCCACTGCCTGGTGGTCGCCATGCTTTATAGGATTTATCAAGGTAGGAGTCCATTTTAAATCCACTGCGTTTGCTCTGCTCACACAGCTCAGTGTGAACTGCAAATTTTCACATTGTAGTTTATTCATTACATGAGATCCCCAGATATTGTTTATCCCAGGCTAACAGGGCAGTATGTTTTTACAGTTTTTTATGCTAGATTAACTGCTAAAGTTATACAGCACTGACAAAGTTGCACCGATTTCTGCTACTACTTCTCAGCTGGCTGAAGGAAAGCTACTACATCTCTTCTCTAGCTTTCAAGAAGGTAAAATCTGACTGTTCAGAAATATGTTCTGGTGTGAAAAACACAGACATTCATGTTGAGGAATCTAAAGAAGCAGAACTCGTTACTTTTATAAGACTAACTCTGTTTTAAAACTGCAGATGGTGAGCAACACGTTTGTTAACCAGCCAACTGCAGATTCTAGTAAAGCAGATGTTATATTGTAGTGATGCACAATACAACGGCATCAACATCTGTATAAAAAAATGATAAATGATGGTTATGCTCTTGGATTATGGCAGAAAAATAATCCCCAAGCGAGCAGAGAGCTAAATTGCATGTGAAGATTTTCTCCGAGCACAGACTATTTCTGAGCGCCAGGAGAAGTTTTGATGGCGAGCATTACAAGTTTTGAGAAGAAAGACATAAAGTCCTGCTTTCAAAATAAAAATGTAAGCACAAGTATTAAAAGCTTTGAGAACAAAATACATCAAATCCTGCTTTCAGACTGAACATATGTGTTCTTGAATTTTGGTAGAAAAATTCCCCCACAGTCTGGGTCCAGTTCTGTAATGATCAAATCAGGTTAATGCATCCTGAGTCACTGAACCCAGCTGGTGCCTCCACTTGACCCCCCCTACTGGAGCCTGCTGTGATCAGGAGAAGGTCAAGAACTCTGGCCTTATCTATTTATAAAGCTCTCATCACTGTTCAGGTCTTTAAGCACATACCAGGTTCATACCGATATAAAGTGACCATCATACCAGTGTTACATCAATCCTGTAAATAATGCCAAAGTTTAAAACAACTGATTTTCAGAGTTGTCTTCACTTCAAGCTGGGTGTATTTATAACAATATTTAACCCTCAAATAGCTAAAATCACATTATTTACAGGCCAGTGCAGTCAGGTCACAGGCCTGTGAATTATTCTGCCCATCACAATTTGTTACCAGTGTGATTTTAGCTACCAGAAAACTACCAGAGCTCTTAGAATCATTTCTTAATCGTTTATCGATTTATTAAACGGCCGCAGTTGGTTTACATATTTTATCGAGAGTACATAGGAATTAAATGCGATTGTCGGTTAAACAGTATTCAGCCTCAAATACAAAATTATACATTATATTTTCTCCGACAATGCGATTGTAATTAAGGAGCCATGAAGTTTACAATCCCAGCTGTATCGGTATTTACGCAGTTTAAGTAAATATTCTTCAAAAACGCTGATCTTCAAGTCGTACTTGCACGCTATCGCCCCCTGCTGTCACATAAGATAATTATTCACAGATGTTCCTGTAACACCTTTTTCAACATAAATGCCTCTTTATGGCTGCACTCCGGACTCCATAGAAATGTAGTCAGAAACATTTTAAAACATACTTTCAATTCTTCAATTAATTTGGTCCGTCTACCGAATGATTCGAAACAAGTGGGCTCAACTGCACCTTACTTATTTAAAAGAAGTTCAATTAACGCTTGGTTAGTTTGTGTTTTGTTGTTGTTAGCCATGCATCATCAGCAGTGGGCGGTGCTGTTTTAGAATTTCACCAAAAGGTACAGAAAGATGAAGCTAAGTTCTGTGCTGGCGTTTGACAGGAAGGACTGGGCAAACTAGCAACATAACACTAATAAGTAACTTCATAGGGCAAAAATGGTAATAGTTCTGTTATGCTGAATCGAAGTACCAACCTCAACCTGTCTACCCTTATAAGGTGTTACCGAGCTCTACGTGGAAAGCGTCATGTTACAGTCAAGGTTACAAGAGGAAGCTCAACCTATGTCCGGTGGCTAATGTAGCTGCTGATACCACTGCCGAGCTAGCAGCTATTAGCATGGGTAGTCACTGAGCTATAACAGGTGAATCCTGCAACGCGTTGCAAAAGCTTGTTCTAATGTCCATCTGTGTATACCTGTCAGATGTGTCGTTGGTTCGCCACAGCCACGGGAGAACAGTCTGCAGAGTAACTGTCCCACCTTGGATGAACAGCTCTGTATTAAGGGGGAGGGGTCCAGAGCGGTGGGTTGCACCATTACCGTAATACCCTGTGCAACACGCACGGAAGCAGACAGTCTGTGCGTGTGTGTGCGCGTGTGCGTGTGTACAATTACGTTCCTTACAGGTTTTAACTCAGAAAATCCATTCATTTCCCTTTTTCACAAAAGGAATTCTAACTGAAGGACAGGGGAAAACTATGGTTTGTTAATGTGGAGTCAGGGCCGGCCCAAGGCAAAGCAAACTAAGCAGCCGCTTAGGGCTCCAAGGCCACTAAGGGGCCCCCTCAGAGTAGGGTTACCATATTTGATAATTGTGGGCGGGGGGGTGAGAGAACTTCGCAATTGTTTTCGGGGGGGGGAGGGGAATACTTAATAATTGTTTTTTTTGGGGGGGGGGGGGTATTTCATAATTACGCACACATAATGCAACGTTATTGGATTTGGGGAGAAGTGCGTGACTAATTTGCAATACAAAGAAAC
>CAEGAG010129468.1:0-13346 GCA_903067065.1 Brachyrhaphis terrabensis
ACGGTGCGGAAGGCTTTAAGGCGCACCTAAAAGCCTTCAATTTTCTCAAAAACCGACAGTGCGCCTTATAATCCGGTGCGCCTTAGAAAGACACTTTAAAACACTTTATTAAAGTGTTTTAAATGTAGTAATTTATTTCAGCCACTGGGTGGCTTCCCGTTCATATTTGCTACATCTCATTCAAGGATGTGAGTATTGAGTGGTGCGGCTCTCAAGGCAGACTTCGTTTATTACTTCCTTTATTACAACCTTCACACCTCACAAGGCCTGCTGCGTTCTCACTATCACAGGCAGGTTTCTGTGAAGACAAAGAAGCCCATGCAGCACTGCAGGGCCAGAGGAAGAGCACAGCGGTGAAACGTAATAAATAAAATCCCCGGTAAAATAAACAACACTAACCTTAGCAGACTGCTCGCAGTATTAAGTTCTTTCAATTTTCTGGCTCTGAAATATCTCATATTAATAACAATTACAGAGTTTTATCAGAAGATCAGCACAGTGTAACAGCTAGATTAACTCATCCTGATTAATGTGATGGTAATCTGTTTTAGGTTTCATAAAATAAAATAAAAAATAAGGTTTTTAAGCTGCGGTGGGAAACTTCTATACAAAATGTTTTTATATATAGTTATTAAAACTGTCACTATGTCCTGACAGTATAATATTAGACAGATAAAATAAAAAATAAAAAATCAAGCTCCTCTAGCTTTTTCTAGTGGACCGCTCCCGATCAAAAACAAACAATCAAAGCCAACAGTGTCAATCATGCTCCTGTACATGCTGCTTACACCCTATCCCTTGTTCTTGGCTGCGCTATAGCTACTTCCCCTTAGCACAGCCACCAATGAGGGTGGATAAACAGTTTTCCTGTAACGTTAGCTTGTTTCTCCACCATTAGCAAAGGTGTAGCAAATTGGCAGTCCTGAGCTTGTACACACATACACAAGAATGATTGACAGCTCTTAGAGCCTCCTACTTGTCCTGATTGGTTGTTTCTGACTGGGTGGTGTATTTCTGCAGATGGCAGTAGGACCAACGAGTCGAGCCAGAGGAGTTTGATTTTTTCACATATTTTCTGTCTCAATCTACCGTCAGGAGATAGGGACAGTTTCAACAAATATGTAAAACACACATTTTTATAAAAGTTACCTACTGCCGCTTCAAAGCTCTCATTATTCATTTTTTAATTAAACCAAAGCCCCATCGACAGCCTGTAGTCCAGCAGTAAAATGGCGTTGGTGCTAGAATGAGGGGAACTGTCTGATTTTGTATTAAACCACGTTCTAATCAAAACAAAGCTAATCTTATTTGCTCATATTATGAGCTAAAATGTCAGGGAAAATTAATTTTAAGGGAGATAATTGCTCTAAATTTTACATCAAAGCTCATTATCTTAAAGTTAAGAACGCCAAACAGCTTTACATAACACAGAGGGTAAAAAAATCATGAGTCTGGGTTTATTTATGAGTTCGGCTTCCTGTGCTACAGCAGAGGTATCCTGCTTACACAAGAGGAAGCCCTGCTGTAAGCTTCACGTAGGCGTCTCTAAAGCATTAGGGATTCTGCTTGAAGACTACCTTCAGATCTTGGGAGAACGTCGCTCTCAGCTCTCGCTTCCTCAATGACAGGCTGTGTGAACAGCACCGAGAACAGTCACGACGGGCCTTTCCTGCATATTTGTGTCAAGCGACAGCACTCTGATGACGAGAGTGCTTGTGAAAAGCAATGAATGATTAAGTAAACGAGAGGCGTCTCAAAACTGTCAAAGTGATTGTTCTTCATGTTTTATTTGCTCCTGCTTGTTTTTATGCACCTTTTTACTCAGATTCACAAGGATCTTTTACAGAAACAAAAGAAGGAAATGCTTCGCCTCAGAAGAGATGCTGGAAATGAACCTGTCTCTGAAGAATCATAAGAAAATTGTGAGATGGAAATTACATGGTGCTGGAGACTGAAGCTAAGGACAAACCCTTTATTCAAGTAAACAGAGGCAGGGAGAGAACCCCAAAATTGTACTCAATTAATATATTACTACTTCAACATATTTTTGAAGTAGTAATATTTTAATATTACTACTATATTAAACTATATTAATAAAAATACTCCTAAGTGTTTTAGTTGTACTTTTACTCATAAAACAGCCCTCCCACCCGCGCATGGGAGGGGGGAAGCAGTGTTCAGGGAATCTTGGTTAAAAATGGTCAAAAATGTTACTCCAGTAAATGTAGTTGAGTAAATGTAACTAGTTACTACCCAAGCTTCTTAAGCTGTAAATAAAGTAAGTTTGACAAACTTAACTCAATTACATGGAACAAATTAACAGATTTTTTTTCCAAGTTGGAGCTCTATTCTATTTTTTTCAGTTCTTAGTAAAAAACAAAAAAATTTTGATCAGAAAATAATTTTTTTTTCTTTTTGGTAAAGTTTACCCTGCTTTACTTTTAGTTTTATTTTTATGGTTTGGTCGAATGTAATGTACAATTTCTCCACAATCTGATAAATCAAATATACTATAAGAAGCTACTTTTCTTTGAGCTATGCGGCTTACCGCCTGGTGCGGCTTTCCTGTGGATTTTTCTTCAACCACCAGGGGGGGCTCTTTAGCAGGAAGTGAATCATTGGAAGTCAAAATTGGTACGGAGCCCTCAAGGGGGCATGGGGAAAATTTTTTCTTTTGCGTTCCCTCGCAAAACTTTTGCGTTCCCTCAGTTTTGCGAGGGAACGCAAAAGCAATAACGGCTGCATCCTTTATAGCGTCCTTTATAGCAGATTTGTGGAAAACCGAGAGCGGCGGAGATACCAGCGGCTTATACATGTAGGTTTCACGTTTTTAAAAAAATCTTTGTGGGTGCGGTTTATCGTAAGGTGCGCTCTATAGTCCGGAAAATGCGGTACATATGAATAGCTCAGACATGAACAAACTATTGCAAGGCATGTATGGCTTCCCAACATTGCCTACTGTGTAGCAAGCTAAAGGTGTGAGTGATTCTGCTGAGATAGTAACGGAGCCCAATAATGATTGTAAACCGGGTCTTCAATGAATATGAAGGTCCATATTCATGCGGTTGCTAATAGAAACGAAGAGTCTCATGTGCTTCGCCTGCAGCGTGTAATTGCCGCCTGTCCTGGAAGCCATTAAAACAACTAGTTTCATTTGCAGGCTGAACCTGTCAGCTCAAGCTAGATTAAAGTGCTGAGGTTTGCGTGCGCCAGACTCCCCACCCGAGGATTTCTCAGCCATGAGTCACACATGGTTTATTAATGTGTCTGAAGCATGAGCGAGTGGGAGGGGAAACTGTCTTGGGGGAACCTTTGATTTCCTTCATCATTCATTTAAAAAAAATAATAAAATCCCGGTGTGATGTGAATAAGCTCTGATCTGTCAAGAAACAGAGGATAAAGCAAAAACAAAAAAAGTGACAATATTTCCCTCTTATGCATTATTCTCCTTTTTGTGAAAAGGCTCCCTTTAACATTATGACCAGTTTTTTTCTTCCCTTATAGTCTCTTTGCAGCACTTAACAGTATCTGCCATATATCTAAGCCGTCTTCGCTAGAAAGTCTGACTGTTGTTTAATTTTAATCCATTTCAACAAAAATAAATAGCAGGATGTAAAGCTTGGAGTGATAACGCCTCTGCTTTCAGGAAGGCTGTAAATACAATCCTGCCAAGGTGCGGTGAGCACGCTGAAAGCACCTCTGGTCTAGCTACTACTTGTGTACATGGATCACGTATCTTTTCAATTTCTGGCATGATCACACCCTTCAGCTTTTTACAAAGCCCCCTGGCTCATTAACTTTGGGGAGAACTTTGCAGAATAGCCTCAGGAGTCTTGGCCGCCGCCAACACGAGTTCAGTTTGAGCAGCATTGTGAAACATAGCAGATTATCAACAGCGAGATTGCACACGGGCCATACGGTAAACCATAAATACTAAGATTCAAAACACATTTCTGGCTTTTAATAGTTCTGTTTGTTGTTTTTTTTTTATGCAGATTTACATATAAAAAGCCTAAGGGTGAGCACTGAAGCTGCTGATGTACAGTAATTATGAAAAACAAGACACATCTCTTTTGATGTGGATAGCAGGAGGACTAATGCTAATGTGTTTTTGTGGAAAACTCAAGATGGCCTTTCTGTGCAGCAAAATGTAATGAATGGTGGGATCTCATTAACCCCTTTGGTACGATTTAATGCAAAAACCATTGAGATTCATTTCAATTTTTAGCCTGTTTTTAATCTGAAAATCATTACTTACATATTTTATAAAACTATGACTTCCTCCTAATTTCTAATCTTTAATTATAAAACTCAAAATGCAATTAAATACAATGTTAAGGTAAAAAACCAAAACATTTTAGTCACAGTTTTTCTGGATTTATTTTATAATGCAATCTTACTGTGTTTAATATTAACACATGGACTCAATAAATACTTTCTATGAAATACCCCAATTATGTAGCAGAACTTAAAGGTTACTTTTCGTAACTTTAAGCTTTCTGGTACTGCCACACTGACTGGTCGCTGTTCCAGACAATTTTGATGCACTCCTATACACTCATTCTAGTTTCTGCATTTTTTATGTACTTTTTAAACCCAAACAGTTTCTTTTTGCAACCATCACTGACTTTAAAATCACTTACGTAAAATATACCTTTTTGGACCCATTAGAACTTACTTGGTACAATGGGCGCCGTAATTCGCACGGGAACCCAGCAGCCTGTAAAACGCTTAAGTATGTAAATACTTGAGACCCTTTCTAAAAACACTTGTAGCTGCCTATCCATGTCTATTTGGTTGTTCCGCAAATGATTTGGAGTTCCACAGAAAATCAGCGAATAGGTGAGTCTGTGAATACTTAACCGCGAATCGGCAGAGGTCCACCGTCCACCGTATATTCAATGGCATTTGCTGGAAAGAAACCGCTAAACTCTGACAAGTACAGTGATAAATTTCAATGTGACTCGAACTCTCACTTCCATAAAGCGTATCTTTGATAACAAATACAATGCTGATATCACACCTTTTTGTTTGTGTACTTCTGGTTTTCGCTCTATCACTGCTCAGAGAAAGACAGATGAAGCTGAACGTCATTCACACTCTCCAAGGAATGAGTCACTGACACTGACTGTCTCCTGTCCCTCTAAGCTGGTGCTGCATCACTGTGACTGCGACGTTGTTAAAGAATGTCACGAATATTGTTATAATAGGATTATCCCCTGTTTCTAAAAGGGATCTTCTCTGTAAAACTGGTCATGCTGATTGAATTTAATGTATGCACAAATTCACACTCCCGCAACTCTAACACTTTCACACATCACCACCATGTTCTATTTTACAGGGCAGCACCAGACAGGAAAATCTGTAGCAGATTGACAAATGCCTTCCATTTGCGCTGACCTTCTTCGGTTTGTTTTCCAATGAGCAATGCTTGTAGAGTTTCTTCTTTAACTCTCTTTCATGTTTCTTTTATAACATCTCAGGATTGCCTCGGACAATAAATCAAAGGTAAATTCCTCCGATGGGAAGTCAATATTTCATAGTTCTGCTGTCTCTCTGTGCTGAATAATTCACCCTTAGGTGTGCAGACCTGATGAGTAAGTTTTGCTGAATATCGCCTAACTGTGAAATTGGTTTTATTCAGTTGTTGGCAGGTGATTCTATTAAAATGACATTTCACCATCACAGTGGTTAAACCTATTGAATTTTAAAATTCACAGACCTTAGGTGTGATAAATGTGAGAAGAAGTACATCTTTGGAGAAAAGGAAGTTAAGCTCAATGCAAAGCATTTTACAAATGTCTCCAATTAAAATAATTAACAATACTTTTTAATTACTGTTGAAAAATGTACCTGTTAAATCATTTTTGTACTTTGTAATCTTACGAAAGCTCAAAAATAATTGGTAAGCTAGCTTACTTATCGATAAGCTAGCTTACCAGTAATTTTGCTAACTTATTGGTAGGCTAGCTTGCCAAGTTTATATGCTATCTTACTCATAAGCTAGTTTACTAATAAGCCTATTGGCAAACTAGCTTACCAATGATTTTACTAACTTAGGCCTAACCAATTTATTGATGTGCTAGCTTACCAATAAGCTAGTTTACTAGTAAGCCTGGTAGTTAACTAGCTTATTGGTAAGTTAGTTAGCCGGTAAGACATTATTTTGAGCTTTCATATAATTGTAAAGTATAAAAATGATTTAGTAGGAACATTTTTCAACAGTAATTAAAAAGACTCTTTCAGAGTTTTAATTGGTGACATTTGTACAAGTTTAACATACTTTTCTCCAAAGGTTTATTTATTCTCACAAGCTTATTGATAAGCTAGTATAGCTGTTGCTTTGTGTTAGCAATATGTCCAACTTGACTACTTTCAATGAATAATTAACAGCTCTGTTGGGTGAGGTTTTCGTCCAAACTAAAGGTAGCTGAAAATGATGCCTGATCTTACATGTTTTAAGCAATTCAGCTCAGAGCTAAAATTTGACACATAATTCATTTGCCCCTGCTTCAGCTCTCCAGAAAAGCAAAAGGTAAAAATCGACAGGCCCACTGCATCATTTTAAGACGCTGAATGCACAGTGAACAGCTCCAGGCACCAATTCATAGCATCATTTTGTAACTACATAGTACAAAATAAATAAATAAAGCCTGATTCTCAGAGTTTTTTTATGTGCTAATTTTATGTCTCCTGTCTCCCAGATACACTAACTTAAGAGTTTCCCCGAGCTTTTCACAGATTCTCTCTTGGGTCTCTCAGCAGCACATTCAACACCCAGTGGACTCCAATGCCTTCCTCTATGGATCTGCTGGTTTTACTGCTACTTTCTGCAGCACAGCAAAAGGAGAAGCACAGCAAATCTCAACACTAACCTATCTCAGACTGCCATAGTCGGCCTCAAATTCTCTAGCCATTCCTTTGACTCAGTCAAAGGGGCAGGCAGTATTATGTAAAATCAACTTTTTTTAGCTTTATAATGTTATTTCATCATCAAAGGGTTGCTTTGATTGTTTCAGGCATGTTTGAGAAATCCTTTAATCTCCTGTGGCAGCCATTCAGCTGTACAAAACGCCTGGGTGGACCTAGCCCCGCCTTCAAGGACAAAGTCCCTCCCCCACTCTGCTCCTTCAGAGTATCCAGCTGAAAAGGGCAAACATTGTACAAACTACTTCTGCTGTGGGTATGTGGGGAAATTTTTCCCAATTACAAATTTTTTATTAAACATTTTTATTGAATTGTCATTATTTTGTAGAAATTGATTTTCACTTTGACATTAAAGGGAGTTTTTTTATATATATACATTTTTTGTTTTGTCCAAAAAAAGCCGAATTATGTTGATCATGATTGTTTTGTAAAAGCAATAAAAAAGATGAAACGTCCAAGGGGCTGATTGCCTTTTATAGGCACTGCATCTTAATAGTAATTCTGCTAACATTAGTTTAATTAATGAGATACTTTACACTCATCCAGAAACTAGGGGAGTCATTACTGGGACCTGCAGCGTAGCGTAAAACACTCATTTGAAAACGGAAAATATGAGCAAAGACAATGTAAAGAAGGCATTACTCATAGCGGCGTAATTGTGAATCGTGGAATAGCTCAGGTGTGGTTAAACTTTCTCTCTCCTTTACTTGTTTCCCTGCCTCCTACTTCTGCCGTCTCTTCCTCCAACCTCTGGCTGACAAAGCGGGAAAAAGCAATTAGCATCACTGTCACTATCCATCTATTATCCACCGTCCTAATAGAAGATGACAAATTATAGCATGCAATATGGGACGCTATGCCCACCTCCTGCATGTGTGTGTGTGTGTGTGTGAGAGGGAGGATGGAGCAGAGTTGTTTCCACTACGACTCAGATACTGTTCCCTAAAAAAGCGGGCCTGTGCAATTTGTGCGACTGTTGTTGAAGATATCAGAGGGAATTACAAGGCGTGGAGGACAACATCACCTGACATAAAGAACCATCAGCATTCTCCAAACTTCACATGAAGCTGAGTGAGAAAAAATGTCATAAATGACGTGCGGAGTGATACTGCCATGACATTTCTGAGGTTGTAGCATATCCAGTCGAATCCACCTCAAAAATGTCACCTAATCACCAATTGACAAGAATCTGGAGGGTTTTTCCGTGACCGTGTTTAACCTGAAAAAGATGGCAGCACTTGAATAAATAACGTAAATGTGCTGATTTAATTAAAAACTGAACCCAATCGTGTTGATTTTTCTGAAACTTGACTCAAACAGCAAAAGCGTTGAGTGGATTTCCCAAAGACAGAATATGATATGTATTGAATATGCAAACAAAAAAAAGTGTAGATTTTTTAGCTTTGTGTGGATTTTTGGAATCTGAGGAACCCTGTAATGATATTTTTCAGTCAATAGAAATATATTTTATTGTCCCAAATGGAGGAAATTTCTGAGCAACAGCAACAAAGTGACAAACAATCAAACCAAGTAGAGTCACAAATACTGACTATAAAAATATATAGAAGCAGAATGACGAATAATTTCAACACAAATATCAGGTAGCTCTAAAAAGTAAAATGCTAGGAAAGTAGCAGTAGGATTTTTTTTTATTATTTATTAACTGGTTTTTAGATAAAGGATGTGCTTGCTAATTTTCAGTGCAATATTGATTTCCCATGAGGCTGAATATTTCTAGCAAGGGTAAACATAAAAATTGTGAAACACATAATAGGAAGCGTAAACTTATTTTTTTTCTTTTGCTTTGTAAATAATGTGTTGGCTTGGAAGAATCGATCAATCTGCTGGAAACAGACTAATTGGTATTTGGACAAACTATCCAAATGCCGTATCCAATATGGAAAATAAAATAACTGGAAACTGTTGTGGTTAGTTATATTTTTTAGTGCACATTTTTTTGTAGTCATGATTTTTTTTTTTTTTGGCATGGCCTAGTTTATTAATTGTTCATCCTTTACTTTGTTTCCTGTAGGGTTGCCCTTGTCTGGTGCGCTACCATGTTCAAATAATCTGTAAGTAATGATTGATATCTGTTATCTTTTAAGAGCTCCTCACTTACAGAAGAAACTGATGTAAAGCTGGATTCTTTCAACGCCAGAACAACAGAAAAAAATCTAAAATACTTTCTTCTGTTTTGCATTAGTAACAATATGACTTGAGTCTTTGGCATTTGCGAAAGGTTGGATGGTAAATATATTTGCTTGAGCTTTAGCCAGTCCGATTCACAAAGATCACATGGCAATGGGAAATGTTTTCCAGTGCCTTATCAAACAAAATAACAAGGTCCAAGGGTGTCGCATTTCACAGGTCAATGAAAAGTTTGAATTAAGAAATATAGCGAGGGAGATGGGAGTAGGTTAGCTATGCTAGCTTGACTATGAGAACCTTAACATGTAGATGTGCAGTGGAATTAGGTTTGGTTAGGTTCAGTTAAAAAAAATTAGGTGACCCACACACCAACTCTCCGACAGATCATCTGTAGACCAGGTGTTTAAGTTAGCTAATCGACCACTGCTGTGTTCAGACGGTCACTGGTTAATAATCACAAAATAAACATCAAGTCTGAAAACATAAAACGATTACAGACTGAAGGTTCTGTTCTCTGTATGAGGTATGTTTGCGTGTTTTTGGTAATGAATTCTGATACACTCGCAGAGCTGTTGTCGGTCAGTTGCTATGGCAACGGGTCTATATGTACCATGGCCGACACAGAGAGCACGAAAAGAAAAATACATGTGGTTTTAAGTTGTTCTTCAATGTTTTCCTGCATTATTTTCCCTCTGCTGTGGCGCACTGCACTAAATTAATAACACCTACATCTCCAGGTTTCATTTTGTTAATGGAGTTGTTCTATCGATGGATGACAAGTGAAATAATAGTCTTCTTGCCCTCCAGCGTTGTGCGCAGGCATGAAATTTCTGAATGTAAACAACAACATGCAACGTGTCTATAGCGTTTCTGCACATTTATTGACTGTATTCATGCCAGGTTTGACAAAAATCTCTGAAGTGGTGTCTGACAAAACTCATGATACAAACTTTTGTTTCTGAAGTTCTCCTTAAATGCTAACACCCCTTGATGCCGTGTCTCTTCCTCTTGTGCTAAGAAAGGTAATTAACCTTGCAGTAAGCAGATAGGCTCATCCGGAGGCCATTTATTTTGCTCCTTAACGACACCCAGGTTATCTCAATGCCTGCTCACATTATCACACCCGTTTCTGAAAGGCTGGATATACTGTAGGAGCAGAGAACGTGGCAACGCAATAGCGTCAAACTGAGGCTAAACAGCTTTGTTTTTATGACTGTATCTCAGAGTTATATAACTGGAATTTTACAGTGTTCTTTTGTACTTGGGGACGTCTATCCATTATGCTTGTTTTATTTAAAGATACCCACACATGAGCTCATTGGAAGTATAAAAATAGCAACAACTACTATTCCAACACCAATTTGTTAGTAGTTACATTTTTCTTAAAAGCAAATCGTGGCAATTGTAGCAATTGAGTGCATACAATGTTGCAAGTGTGTTCATGTGAGTATTTGACCCTCATCCAGCAGAACATTCATGGAGTCAGGCACTGATGTTGGACAAGAAGGCTGATAATTCGCACCCATTCAGTAATTTATTGTTTCAGGAACTTCATCACTTAGTGAAGCAAATTATATAAGTACACACAGATGGATGTTTGAAGGACTTTATTTTCTTGAATGATTATCTGTCAGATTTTCCTCTGACAGATAATAAAAACATGACATTTAAAAATAGAATATTACATCACACCAAAAAAAATTAAAACAGAAATGCAGCCTTAATGAAAAGTATGCTTAATATCTAATTAAAGATTGTTGATTTTCAAAGGATAATTTAATGAATATGGCAGAAACAATAACACAAATAATAACATTACTTGATCTTAGTCAATGTTGTGCCCTGTGCACAGAAATAAAGATGCCAGATTCTTGAAACTGAAAGTGAGACTGGAGGCATGACCAACTTTCTGATTAATCTGACTAAAAATGATCAGACTACTAAATTCACACTCAGAACATTGAAATCTATTCCCCAAGGGTTGAGCAGATACTTGGATATACACTTTGCACATCCCATCCTGATGCACTGCAGCACAACTTTGCTCCCAATAGACGCGCACCATTCAAACCGTCAAAGAAAAAAGAAAATTACCAAACAAAAAAACACAAATTCTTTGAATGCATGACAGAAAATGATCTGTTTCATTTTGTCTCGTCGGGAACTGCATAGCAAGTGTTTTAACAACAGCATTTATTGTAAAGTAGGAAACTGTGTGTCAGGAACCTAACTTCTGAACACCAAGAGCTTTTTTCAATTCTTTTCTCAAAAAAGAAAAATATGTCAGTGAGTAGGAGTTCAGCATTATGCCCAGGTACGCTGCACACACAGAGATACCAAGGTAAATATAGTGTCTCTCTGATTTCAAAATTGTGGTAAAAAAAAAAAAAAATTAAAAAGAACAAGCAACAAGGTATTTTTCAAACTTGCGTTAGTGTGGGAGGTATGAGCTGGAGGACGGCCGCGCTGAATAATTAGAAGAAAAACACAAAGCAGCCCGTCCTGATGCATTTACAAGCAGACCTCTCCAACAACCCCTCTTTGTTTTAATGCACTGAATTATGCGCTCTATGGAGCACATAAATAGAAATCAATTAAACTCTACATAACTACTCATCCAACTAAACAACTCAGAACCAGTGTGTTCTTTTTTATTCCACAATAACTTGTCTAATTAGAAGTTTTTGCAGAAGATTGCGTCGTTGTACAACAATTACGAAAGAAAGGTTTCAGCATTTTTCCCCACCATCAGCAGCTCTAGTTTACTCATCCTAACAACACGCTAACAAAAGCTGATTCGATTTTCCTCCTTATGTTTGGATTTAGGAGGCTGTTAGAGAGGGAAACATCTCTAACTCTGGCCTAAAGCAACATTAGGCCAGAGTACTGCTGCCGCTGGCAACGGCCAAACAGCTACAGCAGGAAGAAGCGGCTCCGTATCGTAATGGATGTACCGTGTACAGACGATGACTGGTGACAAACTGGAAGCGAAATAATCCAGCATCGTCCAGAGATTGGACTGCTGTGTTTCAAACACGTATTTTTTGTGTTTGAAGGAAATATGTGTTCTGATTCAGGAAACATTTTCTTCTTCTTTCCTTTTTTATGGCGGTTGGCAAACAACTCATAGGTGCATTACCGCCACCTTCCAGATTGGAGTATGGAAAAGACGTTTAACTATTATAATCTCTCCGTAATACCTGTTTTTCTTAGAAAACTAAAAATACTGCTAAAAAGTACATCCCCAGATGATCTCTGAAAATCTCTAAGTAACACCTCTCTTTCCTGAACATACTTATTACATTCTAAAAAAACATGTTGTACTGTTTCTAATTTTTCACAATAATTACAACAACCTGTATTATCCATCCATACATTTTCTTTACACCCTTCTACACCCTTGTCCCCAGTAGGGTCCGGAGGTGCTGGCCTATCTCCAGCTACGTTCCAGGCGAGAGGCGTGGTCACCCTGGACAGGTCGCCAGTCTGTCGCAGGGCAGCACAGAGACAAACATAGACAAACAACCATGCACACACACACTCACACCTAGGGACAATTTAGAGAGACCAATTAACCTGACAGTCATGTTTTTGGACTGTGGGAGGAAGCATGCACAGGGAGAACATGTAAACTCCATGCAGAAAGACCCCGGGCCTCCATTAGCAAATGCCTCCATTAGCAAACGCCTCCTGGAAGCTGCTGAGCACATTATGCAAACTACTCCTCAGTGAAGTGTTGCTAAAGGGTTAATAGAGGAGCGATGCAGTCATGACTTCCTGAAGGCGGAGTTTCGGAAAGTGCAAGAGTTTCTTAAAGAGCCAGAGGTCCGATTCCAAGGCATTAAATAACGAAATCGAATTTCTTTTAGGTCATATTTTATATTTATAGCATTTTTATAATAACTGAAGGTAACAGTTAATTGTTTGTGTTATAAAATGGTACAGCGTGTGAGGAAAATACATAACACTGCCCCTTTAAATTAGAGCCAGGTTATAAAAAAATTCAGTTTTGAACCAAACACTGGTCAAGCCATCATCTTTAAATGTTACAGATGGTACAACTGAACCTACCAATGGCTGTTCAGCTAATTATGCTGACCTTAAGCCCAAAGAAGAAATAAATAAAAAGTAGATTCTTTTTTTTTTTTTTTTTTTATCAGCTTGGTCCATAGATTTTCAGATGAAGTTACAGGAAACTTCTTGCCAAACCTCTCCTCTCCTCTCCTCTCCTCTCCTCCCCTCCCCTCCCCCCCTCCCCCCCCTCTCCCTCT
>CAEGAG010129500.1:0-11637 GCA_903067065.1 Brachyrhaphis terrabensis
TTTTTTGCCATAATCTCAACAACTAATGTCTTTGGTTTTATGAATGCTTTTTATCACTTCAAATGAAGCACAGCACTTCAGCAGTACATTTACCATTTCCCAGCTGGTATCAGTACAATGCACTGTGATAGTGATGTGACTATCATGATAATCACAATTGATGGCTTTTCCCTGACATCAAGTAATCAGTTGTTATAGAGATGTTTTGTTACTCCTTCAGCGTCTGAACAACTTTCTCTGCTTGCATATTGTTTTTGTTTTGTCTGTCACTCTGTTGCTATTTATTGTTCTTACTGGAAACCCAAAATACTGTCAAACAAAATGATTTAAGAGAAGCTGGGGCATCCTTTATTACGACTTCATCAGGCAAAGCCATCTTGACAGCAACTGCCTTGTGTGATAGCAGTCAACTCAACAAAAAATATGATGTTGTAGTATATCGTATATTGATATTGTCACAAGATATTGTCATTTGAGATTGATTGATGTGATGGTTTTGCTAGCAGAATTCGATAAATATTTTATCTCCATTTTATACTTCTGTTTTCCAGCACCTAGGTGAATATGCAAATAGGAGCAGCTTTATTATTCTGAATTAAACTAAGGTTTATTTAAGTACATAGATCAAGGAATAAATAAATAAATACAAATAAACTGATGAAGGCCATGTGGAAAATACTATAAATGGCTTAATTGTTAAGACAAGAAATTTACCAACAGACCAATGACATCTTGCCTAAATATACAACTAAATGGTGGATGAATTAAGTAATTTTTTTTTCTGTAACAGTAACATACAAAAATTAAATGCATACAAATTGTTATAGACAATAAACGCTAATTTATTTGAAACATACGTTTACCAGACTGCACGTTATGTACCAAAGGACCAGAAGCATTTGCTTGATTGCCTTCCTTGACATATATAGCTGAATAATGTATCTTTGTTCCGTTATGAAAAATGTATCTCTCAAGGGCATTAAAATTTAAATCTAATCTCAAGTTTTAAAAGACTTGAAGAGAACCTTGAGGAGAGCTTTGTAGTGTTTCTGTTTTCCATAAATAGAAATCAAGAGGACTTGCTTTTTCAACAATGAATACACTCTAATCTCACCAATGTCAAACTATTGGAAATTATCATTATCTAGAGCCATAGAGGTTGCTCACAGCTGCCCTGCCAGAATGAACTGAAGCTCTGATCTGTCACCTCTCAAAATGGAGAAGAGAATCAGAATTAGGGTTATTTTCTCTAAGAGACAACAGATCTGTATTGTTGGCTTATCTGCTAAGTAGTGTCACGTCTTCTGAGGTGTAGAGGGCATTCATGAATATCTTAAAATCTNCCCGCTGGCACAGTAGCATCTTGACTACTGAAAGAAGGAGGCTTTATCAACCTGAAGGCCAGCTCTGTTTGGAATGCTTCCGCTTGCTCAGTGCAGGTCATTAGAGACGGAACAAAGCAAGAAAACCTATCACGCATGACAGTGTGCAGGTGCTGGAAAGTTCTTCCAGTGACAGGCTACTGCAGCCTAAGTCAAGAAAGAGCATTATCACAGACAATGTGTGGTTGCAGCTGTCAGACTTAATAATGATCAGCATAACTTCCAATACAAAAAATAACATAAAAAAATATCAGATTTCAATTGTTTAAATTAGGTAATTATTGCAAATGTTACATCAATATACAGAGACAGTCTGAAAAGTTTTATGTTGTCACTGTAGTGCAATGTAAAACTTAAAAGCATCTTTATTTAGACATTCTAATTAGATCTATTACCAATTTACAAGTTGTGTTATTGTAAAATTAATGCATGAGTGTGTTTCGTCTTTAGTCTCACAGTGATCTTGATGTGAGTCTGTGGTGAATATTTCCAACCAGAAACATCACCAATTAGTGTGGCTTTTTTATTGAGTTTTGGAGGTTACTCCCTCAATAAAATGACATACGTTAATGCCTGGTGTAAAGAAACTTGTCAAACTTGCTCAGTTATTTTGACATGCAAAAGCATAGGATTATTACACAGGTTTGTTTACTTAAAAGAAAAGACATAATAACCGCACTGTTTTACAAAAAAAAATGCTTGAGTGCTCTGATAAAAATTGTTTTGTGTGGCACTTTTACTCAGTGGCACTTATGCTCTTCTTAAAAGCTTCAAATGATAAATGGTAACTAACTAGCATTTGTAAAACACTTTAGCAAGTCAAAGCACTTTGTACTACTATCAGTCACCCATCTGTATACAAATTCACACTCAAATGGTGGTAAGCTACATTGTTGCCACAGCAGCCTTGGTGAAGCTCCAACCCAATTGCCACCACTGATCACCACAAGTGTCTTGCTCCAAAGAAACAATGACTGAAAAAGACAGCCTGATCAATACAGATAATTATTGAAACTAAAGTAGATCAGAGTGACAGCAACCATAGTTGCTGGTTGTGAGAGTAAGTATCTTAAACTGAGCATAAAAACAATCTAAAGTTATCAAATCTTTCGAAAGAGGACTTTAAAAGAGAGGGCTACAGAATGTACAGTGGTATGAGAAAGTGTCATATTTCCTATTATTTTGTATATTTGTCACTAGTGATGGGCAGTAACTTGTTGGAAATAATGTGTTAACAGTAATCAGTTTAGTTTCTTTTTTTTCAAGTAATAAGTAAAGCAAGGGATTGTAAGTGCAAACAAGTTATAGATTACTGTTAGTTCTGTGCAAGGAGATTGTGTTACTAGATTATAAAACCATAATTTTGTTTGACCATGTCACAGGATTCTCACATCTAATTACCGCTGAGCATGCAACATTAGTGGTTACAGGCAGGAATCGACAACATTAGTGCAGCAGGACTTTGAAGTACCAACATTAGTGTAACTCAGTGACAAAAACATTAGCATCCAGGTGTATGTTCTGTGTGGGAAGAAAATTTATCGACAGCGATAAACACCACTTCAAATCCAGTAAGCCGCAGAAACTCCAAATTCTGCCCCAGGGGTTGTCGAGCAAAACTCCGACAACCCCTCTCTTGTTAATCCGGCAAAAATAGATTTTTTTAAAGCTCATTATTACATTTGAGTGCTTTTTATTGCACCAGATATCATGGGTATTACCTGTGTGTGCAGAGAGGATTGATATTTTCCTGTTAGTCTCATTAGCTTTAAGATAGCTCATGGGACTGGTAACCTAGTCTGGGTGTTTTGTGCCTCTTGCCCGTTGGTCACTGGAGATGGGCACCAACCTCCCACCACAACTGAGAAGGATTAAACGAGATTAAGAGAAAAAAAAAAGGTACGGATGGATGGGTAATTCAGTTCTCAGCTGCAGTAGTAAGTGGAGTATGAATAAATCTTTGCTTTGTTGCTATGATTGTTCACTCTCAGCATTCATACTGGTTGGTTTTCTGAATAAAATCTTGTAGAAACCACAATTTTAATTAACCTTTTTAGTTCTTTAATAAATGCCAAAATGTAAAACTAGTCAGGTTCTTTCAACCTGCAAGGAAAGCTTAAGATACTGTCATAGACCAAACTAAACAGTTGTATTTATAGTTTTATAAGGCGTGGCGGTGTATTGTTAAAAAGAGGCTATTGCACCTCTGCCTGAGCCTGAGTAAGGGATATGTCACAAAAACAATAGGCTGATGAAATTAAAATATATTCAAGCTACCTTTAAATTAGTCAACCATATGTTATTAAAAATTTGATAGGCGACATGCTGTCAGTGTGGACGCCTGCCTGTAACCCAGCTTTGTCTGCTTCAGGTTTTAAAGTGTCTCGGTTGATGAGCTCCTAAAGAGTTGAAACACCTTTTTTGTCTGTCCTCTTTTATAATAGTTCTTTTGGTTTTTAGACAGGTACAGATGCTATCACCTTTTTTAATAATATCCAGCCTAACAGAGTTGTTGAGAATGGGGCTTGTGATACATCTTCCATGTTTTTTATTTCTTTTTTCTTTTCTTATTTTAGTTTTCTTGGCATCTTCCATGTTTCAGAATCACAGCTAAGCTACTTTGAAGCCACATTAAACATTTAATTATAAGGCAAGAAGTTTTAAATTAAACTAAGCTACCTGTGCTTGTCACATCTGCAACCAGGTTTGCACTCACTTTTTTTTTTAAAGTAATTTAGATATTTTCGAGTGGTGTAATTTCAAATGCATGGGAACAAACTGAATGCACTCAGAGATTGTTTTATGCAGACAAATACACATAACATATGTGTCCATATCATCTGTACTGTTGAATTATACCACTTAACTTATTGCTTGAGTTATGATATATCACATTTTCTGACCTATAACTTTCCTACTCCTGTTTATCCTTCCGTTTTTTTTTTCAAATGTAAAAAGCCAGTATAACCTTGAGTGTCAGGGAAAAAGAAACTGGCTACTTATTTATTCAGACTGTGTTGTCCACTAATGCCCGTCGCAGACAATTGACCGCTTAGAACAGAAAATGCCAGCTGACAAACAGCTCAGGATTACACTGCTGTGTCGCTGTATATCAAGTTTTACTTAATTTATATTATTATGTGTCCAAGTTGATGTATAGTCTATCTATGAGAGATGAGGGAATGGGAATAGCAATGTGAACCATTGCTATTCTATTCTAACTGGTATTAAAACCAATTTGTGAGAACAATGGAAACTCTGATATGAGTAAAACTTCATATAGGAGCTGACCAACTCGGGTTTTTGTTGTAAAACAAACAAAAAAGCACATATAATCAGTTAGAATTGCATTAATGTTTAACTTTAGTTTTTTGGGACTTTCTTATATCTATGTAATAGAAACTGAATAAATAAATAAGAAATTAGCTGGATTTATTTTATTTCTTCTTTTTCCACCACCATTAATTTTGTTGAATGCTTGTCTCAACCTATACTGAAGCAGAAAATGCGTTTACAACATGCACATGTAGAGACACCATGAACAATTGTGTTGTGTTTTCTTTTTTTAAAATGTATTTATTGGGCTCAAAGAAGATGGAAGTTTGACAGAAACTGTCAGGCTTATGAAGGAGCAGATAAAGACTAGTGTGTTTATCATCAAAAAGATTAAAAAGTTATCCGTTCCACTTGAAATGATTGCATAGATTAAGCAAACAGCACTTTAAAATAAATCTAGATTTGAAATATGATTCTGCCTTTTCTAGGTAAACATTATCTAACAAATTCAGACTGAAAAGATTTCATAACCGGTTTTGCATGCATCTTACTTTGGTGTATTCATAATCTATACCACTGATGCCTAATTCTAGGCATGAATGTGCTAAATGAAAATCTCCACAGACATATGAGTCCATCAACAAGGTGTGAGCAAGTTACAGGTATTGACATGCTTATTATCAGCAACGTTGGATGCTGAAAAGTCAAGTAAATTTTTTGTATAACACATTTCAGCAACAGGGCTATTCAAAGTGCTTTACAAGTAAAAAAATAAATAAATAAAACAAGCAACAAACGTTATATAAAATACTGCAGGCACCCCTGATCACCACATCCAGATTTTGGGTCTGATCAGAAGTTTCTAGCTGTAGTGTGATGGCTGTACCGCTATGATATCTAATGTTCTCACTTGTTATAATCTGAGGTGAGAGAGCATGTAGATGTTAAGTAAGAGGCACCCCAAGACTGAACCTTGGTGTATCCAGCATGTGACTTCTGTCCACTCTGATGAGAAAGTACCTGACACATAGTGCATTGTACATTTTGCCAAGGCAGCCTTAGTACTGCAATGAGCTCGGAAAACGGACTGAGAGACATCAAAGCAGTTGGTTATTGTTAAAAAGCTGTTTTAAGCTGTTTGAAACACATCTTTTTCAATAAAAGAAAAGAGGGAGAAATGAGTGTGGGAAAGAGTCAGCAGTTGAAGCGTTCATAGCAGGGCAGAAGAGAACAAAAAACCAGTGATCGATTACAGCAGCAGTAACGCTGCATGATCAGAAACCGTTTGATATTTGTCCGAAGTCGTCTCTAGTCTTGAGATCTCTAACTCAGCAGTCCGTGCGTCTATTATGCTGAATGATCACAGTCCACAGCTAGTGCTTATCTTTGAGGACCAAACATTTTGACCAAAGCAGCGGTAAACCTCACAGTGTGAAACCAGCTTAAGATAGCACAGAAATCATCCAAGCACCAGGGCTAAGCCATTCTGGCATTCATATCAAATTTATGCACTCAAACACATCTATATATGAATACACCAGATAACCCTGTTTCCAGTTTATTTGTTCTTCCTTACTTAAGCTAAGCCACCTAAAACTACTTCAGATGTCCAGGAGACAATTAGGCTTCTGAATCACATGATAGGACATGAATGAGGAATCTCCCCATAGAAGAACATCTGACACTCTGAATATCATTTTAATCAGTCACAATTTGAGCCCCTCTCTTTAACCTCTATTTACCTTCTTGTCCTTTGCTTGCTTTCTTGTTTTTTTCACTTAAAATGTAAATTCAATTCAGAGATGTAGTGCTTTCAAAGAGCACTTTCTTTATCATAATATCTTATGTTTGCCCTCTTTTGCTTGTTTAGTCTGCATTACTGATTCTTGCCAAAGCAGCTACATTGATGTTTATTTAATTTAGTAATTTTAAAAAGTTTTTTTTTTTTTTTCTTGTGAAAGCGAAATATAAAATCTGATGAGATTCACAATAAATGTTAAAGATTCATCCTGACCTCAAGCAGTCTGAGTTTTTGTCTGTAACTATCAGTGGGTCAAAGCTTTCACACAGTTCACAAGGTCACTTGAGGCAGTGACATTCTTGCAAAATCTGATTTTATCCTTACGACTGTTTTTGTCCTTTTTGTTAGAAATTGCTTTTCCTTATTGATGTATTTATTTATTTTTTTTATTTAAATGATTTTGAATGTTTATTTTTTATAACATAGTATTCATATATTTAGAGGCCTTGCAGTACATAAGTCTTTTTAAAATAATATGTTTTCTAAAGTGTGCAGACTTTTTTTTTTGTCATTTGGACTGTGTTCCAGCACTACTTGTTTATTTTCTAAAGTTGGTGCCAACACTGTTTTCACAATCAGAAGTGACAATGAAAGAATCATTCTCTATTCTTTAATCAAATTGCTCAGAATAATCGGATGCAAATTTTTTGTACATCCAGCAATCTAAGCATATATTTTCCCAGTTTTCTTTCAAGATTAAAGCCAAAACTGAAAGTGATTAATTTTAACCAGTAAGATCTTTACCACTTAAATCCATTCAACTTCAGTACTAAGCCATCATGCATTAATTTATCATCTATTTGTAAGTAAACATCAATAAGAATAATAAAATAACAAGAGACCATAACTACAAAAAGATGCTTGACCCAACTACAACGGGGTCAAGCAAATCTGCTGAATGAGCTCACATATAGCAGTTTACTTGATCATAGTTTATTTCCTGTAGGCCTTCCTTCACCTTGAGATGCAGGAACATCTCCAGATCCTTCATATCTGATCAGTAGGTATGTTTCCGTCCAATTGTTGTGCAAATTTTAAGCAAACAGATGAAACCAGTGGTGAGGCACAGAAGTGGAAATGTCAAAAGAACATAAAAGAGAAAACGAGATGAGGTGGTTGTGCAAATGAGAGTTGCTTTCATAGAAAGAAGCCTGCATGGACAAGAAAAACGAGATGAAGACAATCACAGAGGGAGTGAGGTGAAGATGGCAAATCTCAAGAGGGAGATGTCTGAGAGGAGAGGGATGTGTGTGTTCTCAGCATCTGTCACTGCTGTAGCCTGTGTGGATCTGACTGACAACACAAGTTGATTTTGAGCTTGTGCAGGTCAAAGGGCTGCCTTGATGTCTCCCACAGGGACAAAGACTTGATGCTCTAGGAAGAAGAAATAAACTTGTAAAGAGAATGACCAGAATCCTCAGAGCTTTGGTTCAATAAGACTTCCTCACTTGTCTAAAAATTGTTGATTACCAGCAACATTAAAACTAGTCATAAAGTTGCTATTATAATAATTATCAATATCAGTTTTTATTCTAAACACATCTTATTATCAAGTTTGTGAGTAAACCAGATTTTCAGTCAGAACAAAGTGAAAGCTAGTGATCAGTTATGGGAGTTGCACCTTAAAGCAGCTGAAATCAAATCCTTTAAGTCGACTATTATGACTAGTACAATGCAAAAGAGGAAATAAGTATGAACACAGTAACATATGATCCATAATATCCATAAAAAAAGCTATTGAGCAATCCTCTCTCTCCAATGATAAGTGATCTTCTCTCATAAATCTTTGTAGTAGTTTTTTTTCTTTCTTCTTTTAGACCAAGTAATCATTATGAAGCTCATTCGCTCATAAAATATATGTGATTAGCTGCTTTGTTGATGTTATTGTTTTGCTCTCTAATTGCTAAAATGGTTGAGGAGCAACAAGACAAATGAGCTGTGAGCTGAGAAGTGAAAGTAGTTTAAAGTGGTAGTGGCTGTGTAAGTAGTTGAAGTGTTAATGAGTGATTCATTAGAGCAATGAAAAATCTTTATTAAAGCTTTTTTTTCTGCTAATTAGTTTTGAAGATCATGTTTTTCTGAGCAGTATCACATTTGCTTTAAAGCTCCTTTTGTATAGAAAAACTGAAGACATTCAGGCCTGTGAAGATCTGATCGTGTGAACGTCCAAATTCTTCACTGTGATTAAATGTTATTGACTCCTTTATCTATTCATATTTTTGTCCCACTTTGAGCAGGTCTATATTTCAGACCAGAAGCATCCAAATAAAATCTTTTCTTCCCTTCGGTGATCCACTTGTTTAAGACTTGAGATAAATACTGTCCTTACCCTTGCTCATTTTTACTTCTTTCAATGCACCATTCAGCTGTACATGTCATAGTAAATCCATAAAAGCACACAAAGAACAACAAGGAAAACATTTTTCAGATTTTTGACTGGTTAGCTTAATGCCTAATTGGTATTTGGTAAAGAGACAATAATGAAAACATTTTAAAAACAGCTTAAAATCAACACATACATTATATAAAAGAATCAACGCACTGTCTCTTGAACAGAAATCAGTCGTTCACCTATAACTGAATGCCTTTTTCATAATGAGTTATTAAGGCAGCTACTGAACCAAGTACGGCCATGTTTATTACCAAAAACTCTGCTTTTGTTCAATCTCAAAGCTGATAAAGAAGCAAAATCTACCACTTCTTATCAGTAATTGGAAAACAATGAGTTGAGAAGGAAAAAGAGCTTGATGGAATGGAGAATAAAAGGAGAAAATAACAGATAGTAGTGGAAATTGATTTTGAACAAGTGCTTTTATACTACAAAAGCTCTACATCTGAAGAGAAAATGATCCCTTTGAATAAGAAGTGAGGTGGAAATGTGGCTTAGACCTGATAAAAGGATGCCAGAGGGAAGAGGAGATAGAGACAATGGTGTGAGAAAGGGTGATAAAGTGTGATTGAAGAGAATGAGAGAGGACGCAAAGCAGAGTTTAAAAAAAAAATCTGCAAGGAAAAGGGGATTGTGAATGGGATATGAAGTGGGCCAATAGCTCTGTGCCCTATATCCTCAGGTATACATTACCAACACAGATAAATCTGAAGTATCTATTTTCTATTTTAATAATCACATATGTCACTGTCATATTATAAACTAAACCTTTGTCAGTCAAAGGTACAGAGGTAAGCCAAACTGATCACCTGCTTGTTTTCAGTTATGTTCTGTTTTAAAACCTGATGTCAGAAGTAAAAACTCATCTTTTGAAAGAGCCAACATTTTCCCCACTGTTTTTGCATTTCAAGAACTCATTCCCTGTCCAGTTGTATTGCATTAGGTAGGTCAAGCGACTCGAAATAAAAAATATATATATTTAAAACTTTCTCACACAGTAACACCTTATCAGTCTATTGCACTGCAGTTTCAACTAATTTATGTGCTACATTAATTCTAGAGACACATAAAGTGAGAGTGGTGGTGACTTACAAAATACAAGCCAGAAAAGCCTGTTGATCACAGAGTCAGTATAATCCCATCATGGCCGCTGATCTGTATCTACTGCAGAATGGGCAGAGATAAGCATATAATTTAGTTCTGCTAAAGTTTGCACAATGGCAGAAGCACAGAAAGTAAGTTGGGTTTCAGAGATCTGAACAGAGCTCAGTAAGTGAGTCCCTTTATGTAATGTTTTAGCCCACCGAGCGGGAAAATGACAGACAAAGCATCAATTTCACAGTTCATAAGATATTCCTTTATCACTTTTGTACTAAGGATACTTGGACCTACTGATAAAAACGCATGAGACCAATTTTTAAGTCTACATGTTGAGTGGGATGTATATTACTAAGGTGATGTTGTAATTCTTACTGGTCAATGAACTAGACGATTGAAAAAAAATTAGGAGATTGAAATTTTGTTATAAAAAAATATTTAATGTAAAATGATTAGTTAGGGGCTGTACTTTAACAAGAAATTAAAAGGTTTATTTTATAATTTTTTTTCATGTAACCAACATTTCATTCAGTGTGTATTTCCTTTGACGTATGTGTCCCCATCTAAACTCTGAACTTAAACTACAACTCAATGTTCTATCCGAATATCTAAATCGATTTACCAGTTAGCAATATATACATATATATATATATATATATATATATATAGGAAAGACTAAACTGAAAATCTTATTCAATACAGTATCCATTCCTAAATAATTAAGTTTCAACTTAATGACAGAGACAACAGTGAAGCAAAAACATTTTCCACTGTGACCTAGCAGTTTTTTTGTAGACAAACTGTGAAGAGTTAATGTTGAGACAGAAAACGTGAGAGAAAGGGTAGAAAGAATTGATATTCAAGCTCTGACACTTTCATGAGCCAATGTAGAAAATGCTGGGGGATCTGAAGAAAACACGCTTCTCGAAGGTGAAAACCAAATGAAACATGACATCTAAAGTAGAAGAGAAATAGGTAAGAAGGTTTTAATATGTTGAGAAGGCAGAGTTGCCTCCCTGCTTGGAAAAGACAATAACATGATGCAGTATTCCCTTCACTATTGCTCTACACCTTCATTTATTATCTCAACCAGAATATCACAATGCCTCTTCACCCATGGAGACAATGACTGCTATGTGATTACTCACAGATTTAAGGTGTCATAGTCAATAAGAATAGTTAAATATCTGAGAAAAGAGGCACATCCCGTACTTTCAAGGATTTGCCAGTCAGAAATAAAATACAGCTGCGATTTAAGGTAGTGTGAGATTGATTCTTATTTTCATTCGCAATCTACATGGAATTTGGAAATGTAAGACCTGGTTCACAGTAAATCTTTAACACTTTCAATGGAAATCACCAACTCACTTTGTCGTATTATGATGTATGGATGCCTCGATATGTAAAATATTTTTGGGAAACTTCTTAATAGCCTGCAGGAAAACTATCCTTTGAAAATCCTAATTAATTTTACACAAGTCACAGCTAGGAGGAACCATAGTGTGTTGCTGTCACCCAACGATAGAAATGGTATATTGTACCAAAATACAGACATCTGAAAACTGTTTTTTTGTTTTTTTTTCATTCCAGCAGCACTTTTGATTCATAAACCTTTCACTCTTTGAGGATGTTTTAATTTAAAAAATGGCATAAAATGAGTTTTGTTGGAGTTTTCTCTCTGTACAACTGTC
>CAEGAG010129508.1:0-23811 GCA_903067065.1 Brachyrhaphis terrabensis
CTGATAAAAAGTTGTGCTACCTAAATATATCCCGCCTCCCTTCTTACAATAACATTGCTTTGCATAAAAATAAAAATCATATATCTTTTTGTATTTTAAACTTGAATATAATTTGATGTCTCCAAGCTAGTTAGCTTAGCTCCTACGACCTGGTAACAGTTAATTCAGTTAGGTTAGCATGATCGTTTTTTGCTCGTTTCGGTTGGTTTTTTGTCTTAATACTCCAATTTACAAATTATTTAAATAAAATTATATTACTTGCCTGCATTTTACAAATACAGGCGACACGACTGTGAAAAAATTTATATGTAAACACAACACATCCCTACCTTATTTGTGGACTGCAATAAAGATTTCACTCGTTGCTATGGTGATAAGAACATGGGCCTTTCAACAGGGAACTCTGAAATTTACATTATGCCAAATAAAAGCAGATAATTTATTAACAAGTTAATTAGTCTGCGGAGTATAAAGGAGCCATTATCAATCGTCCCTATTTGGCAAATCATAGCTAGCTCACAGCTAACGAGAAAGAGAAATATCATACATGAGATAATTAGCTGCAGCTGTAGCAGCCGATAGAAGTATATTTATAGAAAAACTGGAATTTAAAGCGACAGTACATGTTTTTGATTGAAGTTGAGTTTCCAGCATACAGTTTAAAGAAAAGTGCGTCAACGAATTTGATTTCCATTTTTGAATTTCAATTGAATTGGAACCAACCCAAATACTTATATTATAACTTAATTATTACTGGACGGCTGTCCACTAATATTGGATGTTATGCTGAAACTAATGGATAACAGGAGTTTTTCTTTTATGAAAAAATTTCAGTAGAAAACCTGAGAAGTTGATGTAGTTAAAGTGGATTACTAGGATCTTTTTTTTTCTTTTTGCCAAATATGAGAGGCTTAGTATTCCATTATTTTTTTTCAGAAGTTTTATAAGTTGCTGTTATCCTCTTGAAATAATTTTTGTAGGCCGGCAATTCCTGGAAAGGTTCATTGTTGTTTCATGTTTTCTTTGCTAATTAATCTGACTATGGTTTCCTAGCCTTAAAGATGAATTTGTAAGCCTTTTTCCAGAATAACTCGGTGATTTTGTATTTCATCTGTTCTTGAATTTAGTTTGATTTGTGTATGATGTATTACTTTTTGGGATATTTTGGCCTACTTGATATTGTCAGACAGGCTCTGTTTGAGTAATTTCTGATTCTGGTTATAACGAAGGTTGGGTGTGGCTAGTAAAGTCTAAGTCAGCTCTCCAAAAAATATGACTAACCATTGTTAATTCTGGATTTAACAAAGAAGCTTTAAATCTTGGTTCCTCGTTCAGGCTTGATCAGCAAAGTTTTAGTTCCTTTAAACTTTTCAATTGTTACTATGAATGGAGTCATTTGCCCGATTTTGGAGATCAAAACAAATCTGCCTCATTTGAACAATATTTTCTCTATTTTTCCATTTTCTACAGAGACTAAGAGAAATCGACCTCTGCGTCACATCTTGTTTTTTGAGTTTATTTTCTGCTTAGCCATTTCCTGCAAATGTTCGTTTTGCAAATTACAGTTTTACATTTAATTATTTATCCTACTTAAAAAATACATACGTTTCTGTTGCTGAAACAAGCTGACACAACAGAAACAAATCAATTTCACAATTTAAAATTAGCCTGGTTGTGGAGTGTGCAAATGTACTTACTCAGTTTACTGACTCACAGATTGACCACAGTTAAGGATCATTTTCACAAATCCAAGTTCCAACTTCTGTAGATCAACTGCAAACAATGAAAAGGAAAGTAAAAATACTGCTACAGTTAAAAAAAAGAAAGCAATGTTAGCATGTTCATTCCTTTCAGCTTCCATTTTAGCTCCATTCACAAAGTTTATGAATGTACAACTGAGTGTGCCACACCTTCAAGAACAGCTTGCTGGAGGTTCAAGTTATACTGTAAGGGAAAAAGAAACCCACAACATAATTCACTATTTTTTCATTGTCAGGGCACATTGTAAAATTTTTAGTCATGGAAAACAATAGGTCACAAAATATGCTTCAGAGCTGATAGAGTTGATAATCATCAAATAATTTAAGCAGTTGAGTGCAGAGTGAGCTGTTAGTTGCTTTTTGTTCATTTTAATCATTTGCATCATGCAACAACAGTTGGTGAGATAGCCTTAGAAAAATACACAAATTCAACTGGTTTCCAATTTGCAACTGGAACGAGGTAAGGATTGGTGTGGCCTCTTTCCCAGATCCAAGTAACTCCTTCCAGTGGTGAGGAAACATAACCAGAATATCATTAATATCTCAGCTGGGGCACAATATTGAACTTTTGGTTGACAAAACTGTTTATTTATCCAAAAATTAGTAAAACTTTGGATTTCAATCAGTGAGTTTTTTGGCCCTTTCTACAATCCAAATGAATTGATTTGACTCTTTTGAACATGTAGTGAGGGGTCCTTTAAAAAAAAAAGATGGGAACACGACAAAAGTTATTAAATGTCATAATTTTATCTGTCATCTTTTAAAAAGGACTACAAGCTGAACGTGTCTGTACATATGTAAGTGGGAAAGAAAAACATTCTGCTGTAGCAAACATGAATTAATTTAACTGTATGTTAAAGATTGATTTCAATCAACAAGTGTCCAACAAATGCCCAGTTGGTGTCCTGTTTTCTTTATCGGATTATTTAAATTAGTTTTGGACACGTTAAACAAACATTATGTCATAAACCGGCTGTGCATTTTCTAGCTTTGTTCGGGAAGCGCTTAAGCTACTTATAAACGTGTTTGGTTTTGCCTTCAAGAGAGGCAACTTTTTACATAAAAATCTCTTAATCTCTTAATAAACAGATAGATCCAACCAATAGACCCGTCAACATGTTCTGCAAATCACATGAAAACAAACATTTAACACACTGAATAAGTTATGAGTTGGGGAGGAATTTGAGAAGTTCCATAAAGGAGATAATCCCCTCCAGCTTTTTCCTTTAGCTCCATGTGAGCCCGCAACAATAGGTGCCCACCACTATCGCCTATACACAATTAACTAAGGAGCAGCATTATTCCATTATCATAAGAATGCTGTTTGCAATAGAGGGGGGGAGCCGAGAAACTTCTCGGCATTCACTGATGTGGCCGATGGAACCGAGACATTTTATCTTCAAGATCACATGCAGAGTTTAAGCCACTTAGCAATATATTTAGTGCATTTATTGTTGTCATTCAAATAGTTTGATTACAATTATGGGCTGAGAGTGACTGGTAAGGATGGATACATTCTTCTTCCTTAACTTTATGATATCAGCTGTATCATGTTTTGATACAATCACTGTATCAAAAATCAATATCTTTAACAAACTTGTGTGCTGTTTTCTGGAATGCTAAACTTATCGTCTTCCCTCTGATGGAGGAGTTTCTGATAGTAATTTGCTTATTGGTAAAGAAATGATCAACATCCAGCTTAATAAGCTGCTTTCTCAACAACCTCAGACGTTATTCATGTCAGCAACCGAACGGCAGTGAGTAACAGTAAGAAATGCAAGTGCAACGCTCAGTGAGATGCAACAGGAATAAAACATCTAAAGACAAAAATGGTTTTAAGGTTTTCCATGGGAACCAACATCATATCATGCAAACCCAAATATGCCTCCATGAGAGAAAGGGTAGTACTGACTTGTTAACTCAAGTGAAACGTATAGTACATGTTGCCAATTTAATGTCACGCATGTCATGTCAAGATGCTACACACACAAAGAAAACGGAGATGATTGTAGTAAATTCTTTCAATGCAGGTTGTACTTAGATTTTTGGGGGTTGGAAAATACGTTTTTCTGGCTGCACCCAATCCTGATTACTAACAGATTGCTACTTGATAGCCGAACTCTGAAAACGTGAACGTTGGCTGAAAGATCTCTCTACGCGACACGCTCGGACTCAAAGAAATTTACATCTGCGAGTCTGCAAAGGCTTTGGGACTCAAGTGAGACACAGTGTGTACAAATGATCAACAAATAAGGAGAACATGGAGCAGGGGTGGACCTTGCCAGGAGTCAACGGTTCAACCAAGATTACTCTAAGAGCGCAACAATGACTCATCAAGAGTCAGGAAGTAACTCGGAACAACATGTAACTCCCTTTTGATAACTTTGTTCCCTTAATAAATGAAATTTTCACTTGAAAACAAACCAATTCAATCAGTTTATCTGCCAGATGATCTGAAGCATTAAACAGAACAAAAAAATAAATAAAATAAAAATCACAAGAAATTTTAAAAGGGAAAACACTTTTTTTTATATATCACCAAATCAAATATGTTACACAAAAATAAGAGAAAACCATGTGAAATTTTATTCTTATGTTATTAAAACTTTTTTGTTGTTTGTTTTCAGAGGTTTCTAGAAAGCTATATGAAGGCTGCTGTAGTGAACCATTCAGAGGACTGCCTGAGCTATAATTATTCGTCCCAGTAGGAGTATCTGAATAAATGACGACTTAATAAGAGCACTTCCTTTCTTTTGGGCTCGTTAGTTATGCATCACACTTCTCCCCCACCGACAAACCCCCGACCGTGTCTGATGTGATATGTGGTTGATGATGAGGGTTTTTTTTGTTTTGTTTTGTTTTTTGCCGGGGGTCGTGCTGGAAACAAATGGCCACAAGGTGTCAATGTTGTCAGATGGTGCGTTTTGCTTCGTGACATCTCGGCCCCATTAAGGTGAGAAAGCGCACAGAGAGGAGAGCTGCAGGTGGAAGATCCTTGCTGCTGGATGTCGCTCTCAAAGCAAATCTAATTGGATCCAGTGACTTCCAGGAAATAGACGGCAGCCGAGAGGCATTTATTTGCTCTCTCCGGCCACCTATGGCCACATAGCAGGCAGTACTACTGCCAGACCCGACCAGATAATAGTAATAATACCTTGAAAGCGCTTTTTACTTTCAAATTTGACTACACTTTCCTCTAAAACACTCAGAAAAAAGTAAAGTTAAGCCTCGGTCTCAAACCTCCCTAAATGATTATAACACTAACACTTGTGTGCCAAAGTGACAGGCTCTCCCGTTTAATGCTTACATTACTGATATGCTAATTGCTAATATAATGTGCTGAATGCACATTATATAAGGAGTACAGCTTAAAATGTCACCAGAGGTGACCGTGTTGTTTGTGCTAAAATCATAAAAAAAAAAAAAGAACTCAGACAGAATACGCATTTCCAACACACAGTGTGACGTCTCCGCTGCTCCTTATTGAAATGACTGAGCTTCTTCATAGAAAGTGCTCACTTTTTCTTACACCTTTCAAACAGAAAAGTAGTAGTAAAGAAATTATTTTTGTTCTTGGTTATATATGCACACGTTTTTCTTTCGTATTGGTTGCTTTGTTTTTGTTAGTTTCTTTTTGTAAACTTCTTTGAAATAAACAAATAAATAAATAAATAAATCAAATAAAAAAGACCTCTGTGTAGCTGCAGTAAACAGATGTATCAATGAACCCAACACTTCTAACAGTAAATAACTTTCCTTTTTTACAATGCTAAAATAAGTAGGATACTTTTATTTCAGATTTAAAAGAAAGTCTTTTGATTGTACACTTTCATATTTTAGGTATCAGTAAGACAAATAAAAAACAATAAGGAGATGTAATCCGTCTTGTAGATACGTGCGTCTGTTCCCAATAACCCGGAAAATTTCACAGTATTTATGAATTTCTAGGCTGTTTCAAGAAATATGAGCCACTTTTATTTATTAGTTCTTCTACTTCTTCTTCTGTGTGTATGTAGAAACAGGATATTAATGTAAACTAGAGAGTAGAAAAAAATGAATCAAAACTCATACATTAGAACTTGACTTGAACAACTCTAGTTTTTGTGTATCGATGATCATCCAGGTGATCCTGTGTTTTACCGAAGGCCACACCAAGCAACACACAAAAAAGATGGCTTGGAGGAATCCTCTCAGATTAGTTTGTTTAATGCCTTGATTAAGGGATTTATGGCTCTACACATTTTCACATTTTGTGAAACTGTATAAGAACTTTCAAGCCCTTTGGCTCAGAAAACCACAAACCAAAAATGGAACGACTGTTGCACAATGCCAAATCTGCCATGACAAGTTTTGACTGTCTCAGTTGATTGGCCAAGCAATCGGAGAAACATCCACATCACTACGATTACATTATTATATACCACCAACAGAGTGTGGTAGGTTGCCCATCGCCTGTTTTCTTCAAGCATAGACTCTTAATCAGAGCTGGATTGTGGGGGAACCCTCTCAGCGTTCAAGTTGTCTTCAATATAAAACAGAAAATGCTGCGTTTGGTTTCGAGTTGGGCTAATTTGTACAAAACGGTGCACGCGAAGAGCGCAAAACAATCAAATTACACAGCCGTTTCAAACGTAAACGACTGCATAAAGAGCTGCCACCGGCGGTCTGCTGTCATCCTGAGAGTCACATCGACAATTTAGACTCCGTTCCAACTTCTGTCACCCGAGACATGGCAACCCACAGCACCCGTACAGAGGTTTAAGATTTTATCTATAAACCTAATGGCTAAAAACCTTAAACTCAAATCTTGATCAGATGGATGAATCAACAAGTCACGGAGACTTTGTTAAGCTTTTAAATACAAAATGATTGGTGTAAGCTGTTCATCGTTAGACTTTTTGATTTTTGTCTAGAAGAGAATACAGAACAGCACAGGGAAACAGATTTTCTGTACCATTTGAAGATGTGTACAACATTTTGTTAGTTAATTCTAAGAGATTGAAGCAGTTAAATGTCAACAGAGTAAAAATTGTCAGTTTTTTTTTTTTTTTTTGAAGTACAAGGTTCAGGTAAGGACACAAGAAGTACAAGATCAATGGATGAAGGTGGCGTGGTCTATGATAGTCAGATGCTACTTACCTGGGGGAACACATAGTGCCAGGATGCATTATGGGAGCAGGTGGATGCTTTGGATCCCATGTTTTGTTTTTGTGCCCTGCCATACAAGAAAAAAAGCAGTTTGGGAAAAATCTTTAAGAGCGTAAAAAGCTTGAGTGTTGACTTTACCTCTAAATCCCACAATCTACATGTAATCAAGTAGCTGTTGGTTGTTGTGGAAAAACAAGCCTGATCCATGAGGCTTGTTTACAACATCCATGACTAAAACGGAGCTATTTCTAATGTTTTGCTTTCAGACACAACAGCACACCGTTTACTGGAATCCATTGCTTGACAGACAATGACTGTTTGGGCACAGAAAGCAGAAGAAACACTCTATTATTAGTCAGCAGTTATGATGTTGTGCAATTTTCTTATCAGACGGCAAATAAACTGCAGCAGCAATCAGCAAACTCACCAGAGGAAAACCTTTATGGAAGTGGGAAAACGTGTTAAAACATTATTTATGCTGGTATAAGCAAAACGCTGTGGATCTTAATCAGCCGATAATGTCTGGAAACCAACAAGAGGCAGCACAACATCTAAAAAAGAAACCTTTACAAGGATATTTCAGCTTAAACATAACATTTGAATTTATTGCGATTGAAAACAAAATCTAATTCAGTCTTCAACCCAAATTTTTTTTTTAACAAATGTTTACTAAGTACTGTAAATGAAATGTTTAAATAAAATTTGAAATATTTTCAAGGATGTAAAGATGTGATTAGACTGCAGGAACGTTTTGCCAAGGAAGTACAAATTGCTATTTTCTGGTAATGTCTTTTGGAAGGCTCATTAACAATTTGGCTGAGTGGTGTAATGTAGTGTGAGAACAGGGAGTTCCTGTTTTATCACGTTGGGAAAGTAGTGTAAAATGACAAATTTAAGTTGGTTGTTTATTTGGACAAAAGCAAATTATTTTAAGGGCGGGAAATAAAGCGTGAGGTGCACTTTAAAGATTTAGGTAGAGTGGAGTAAATCGCAATGTGATCCTTCACAACTTTGCTTAAAGAATGGAGTAATTATGTACATGCACAATGTTTGCTTGTGACTTACTTTGCTTATGGCCATTAGTGATTTGATTGGATCCATTAGAGTCAAGTGAGAGCAAAGAGCAAAAAAAAAAAAGAAAAAATTCAGGTAGAAACAACAGCAGTGCTTATGTGCTATCTGCTTTTAAAGTAGGCCTTGACCTGGCAAGCCATCCTGCTGAGTAGGGGAAGCTTCTGAGTCACAACCCTGAGATCTTATTTCCAACTTCAGTAAGACGGCTTTTCTGTTAATGGAGGAGGATGTGGTCAGAACTAACGGTGAAGCCTTAGGCGCTGCATTTCATACTAAACCATTGCATTAGCTAACAAAAATTAGCAGCCTAGGTATGGATAGGCTTACCTCCTGGTGAGCACTTACTGAAGTGTTTCACTTTAAAACCCAAAACGTACGTGTAATTTATTGGGATTTTGTTTCGTGCAGAAGTTTTTAGCCACGTTTAATCAGACCCACTCCTAAATGAGGTTTTCTGCAGGTTTTACCAATTCAATTTTAAGACTTTTTAAAAAAGTCGCAAATAAAATTGTATCACGTCAGAAATTTAAGAAAAAAAAAAAAAGAGAGAGAGCTAGCTAGCTAGTTCTCTTAGCTGGGTAGCTACTTGAACCATGGCAGAAACAAAAAAAGAGAGCTAGCTAGCTAACTACTTAAACTTGAAAGTTTAAGTAGTTAGCTAGCTAGTTCTTCTAGCTAGCTAGAAGAAAGTGGTCCAAGCACTTTCAGCACACTGTAAAATTACTGGCACAAGTTAAGGTGAATGCAAAACCCTTTTCTAGCTAGCTAGTTAGTTCTTCTTAGCTAGAAGAACTAGTTAGCTAGTTCTTCTAGCTAGCTAACTACTTAAACCGTGGCAGACACAAAAAAAGAGTTGGCTTGCTAGTTTTTTTCCCCTCAATAACCAATGTTCTTTCTAATGTAGCTGCCAATATACCCTTTTTAGCAAGCAAGGGTGTATTAGCACCAGTAGCCTCAACTATATATTTATCAAATTTGATCACTAGCATCTTATTAGAATGTGTACAAGGAGGATACTAGGAAATTAATACTGATTTCATATTAAAAAGAAAACATCAGCACATAATCAGAAATACCCCTGAAAAGAAGTAGGAAGAGTTTCAGTTTTATATTTTCAATGTAAACTTTCAAACATTCAACAGATCATTGCATTGACAAGTATGCTATGCAATAATAATATAAAAAAACAAACATTCAGCAGCAGCTCAATAGAATTTCAATGCTGCATATTCAATTTACAAATACCACCACCCCCTCTTTCAATCTTTTAATAAAAGCTTGAATATAAGACATTTTTACAGTATTTATTACATTGGTTTGTCAAAAAAAAACAAAAAAAAAAACACAAAAAAACTGCACCAAGATTTCATAAACCAACAAAATCTTACAAGGCATTTCCCCCCCCTGGACATTCAACATTCACCACAGGTGGCTCGGAATACAACAGTGTGCTGGTTTTTGGGGTGTTTTGGGCGACGGATAAAAGATAAACATAATTTTTTTTGCTGTAAATCCTAGAAACACTTTCAGATCCATTTTTAATGTTAGTCAATTTGAGAAAGTGCAAAAAAAAAAAATTTGACAAAATTTCACACTAGGTATAAGCTTTTTACTCAATTTTAGCTGCGAGAAAACGATAGCTTCCCATTTCTGTGATTTCTAAAAGAAAAAAAAGGCTTTTTAGCTGCGACAAATAAGCTCTTAACCTGCAAATTAGCCATTGTTCTCGCAAGCATGGGAGACTTGAGCTGTACCCAAAGAAACCGTGAGTCTCTAAACAGAAACAAGCACAACATTGAATGGGTTTACTCAACTGGTCCAAGCACTTTCAGCACACTCTAAAATTATTGGCACCACAAGTTAAGGTGAATGCAAAACCCTTTTCTGATGACAGCTATTTGTGTTGATTTGGCAATAAGTTTTAAATCACTATCCCAAAAATAAAAAAAAAGGTGAGTTTCAGGTTACTGTTTGAAGCCATCAGAATTTGATTTACACCTTCATGATATTAAAAAAAACAAAAACAAAACAACAAAGAAAACCAGGCCCACACATTCCCTACTGTATTTTAGGGGAGGAAGTTTGCAGAAATATTTCAGATTGTGACGAGAAATTGATATCTACCTGACTTAATCTGGCAAGTTCTCTTGTTTTTTCTCTATTTTACAGAGCATCCAAAGGAAATGGGCACAGTGTACATACATCCTAATGAAAGAGGTAACCTGGAATTGCAAAACGTTTCAGAAACAAAATCTCCACAATACAAAGTGATGGATATGTGTAAAAAAAAAAGGCACCTCACACTAATTGTTAAGCATGATGGAGGATCTGTCATGCTGTGGGGCCCATATATCTTCTCCAAAGGGACTCTCTGCGTTCTCAGTGCCAAGTTATGCTACTGCAAGAAAAATTTTACGGATTTTATGGCTTTTCACACATTCTTACGACAGGGGCCAACAACTGTGGAGGGTGCTGCAGGCAATTCTCACACACCGATCGATAAAAGTGTCATGGCAGGAAGGACTTTTTAGTACTTGGGAACAGAAACATGAATCAGAAACAACCGATTATGTACAATTCGTTCGTTATTAGTGCTTAAACACAAAGCTGAGTCGTCACAGAAGCTGCTGTAGGGTTCAACTAAAGGTTTTCAGTTACTTTTCTATTATCAGGGAGTCCACATGCGTGGGCGGTGTACTGAAAAAAAGACATGTTGCTCCAGAAGTTAAGTAATTTCAGTATTCTAACTTTTACCAAACAAGTTTTCTCTCCACATTTACAAAAGATGCCGCTAAAGATCCGACAGAACTCATTTAAAACTCAATGTTTCAATATTTCCTGTGGCTGTTGAGATTTGCCACCAGATGACGCGGATGTGATGCATATTTAAAAAGGAAAGCGACTCTCAGGAATGGCTACCGTTGCAGTTCCAGAGCAGTGGCCCGCTCAGCTGCCGCAGAAAGAAAACTGTACCTTACCGAAAGTAAGCGAGAGCATTTCTGACCCAGTTTTGACTTGACGCATCACCGCAACCCACAATCGCACTGAGACGAGACCGACGGGCCTTGCAAGATAAAGAAAGATAAAAAAAAAAGAAAAAAAAAGTACTTTACAAGTAGTAGGTGGGCCTGTTGGTATGAAAATAAATAAGGCTTCACAAAAGAAAAAACAAAATACTGAGTACCTATTAGCTCAATAGATGAAATGGTGCATTATCTTTGTAAAGGATTTGACTTGGGGAAAGTTTATATGTGAAAAGCTCCTGATTAGGAACTTAGTGAAGGATCTGAAGTGTACAAGTGGCGTTTGAGTGAATGCTGGACCGGACTATGCTTAGAAATCTACAGTAAGTAGTACTGCTTATGCTTTTTGTGTAGTTTGCATGATCATAAACAATACTTGAAACTTAGCATCATTAACAAACACCCATCACACTCATTGGCACTCCTGGTAATAACGTGGAAACATTATTAACATAAATGGAGATTCCTGTGGAACAGCAGATTCTAGCAGAATAATTCTGGAAAAATTCACTTTTTGATTGAAGACTATTCAGTGGGGATGTAATCCTACGTTATTGACAAAAAATTTAAAAAAAAGTAGTACAGTCTTTTAGTGTTTTTTCTTTTCTTTTTTACAACACTTCACAAGGTTGGAGAGGTTTCAAAATCCTCTGCACCTGGAATGGGAACAGGCCCACAGCATGATAAACCCTCTACCGTACTGACTGGTGGGCAGAAGGGGCTTTATCTTACAGCCAATCTTTGTTACAATGCCAGATTTCACTTATTTATGTTTGTAATGGTAGGACAGAAAATGTTTTGCCCTGCTCTGCCTCCTGAACATCTAGCTTTTATATTATTGGCAGCATGGAAACGTGGTAACAAGAAGCGTCGTATTTCTAGCCAAAGAAACGGAATCGCTAGTCACTAAATTAAACTTCCGGGCTAAACTGTAAAATGATCAAAAGGCTTTTTCTCCCTTCTGATCAAATCCTCATCTCCATTTTCCAGTGTGAGATTTATGCAAAAATCAGTCGACTATCAATTTGCTTTAAGGCCTTAGCGAGGGTGCTAATAAGTATGGAGGGTGAGGAGCACGCTTACAGATGGAACAGAAGTGAACACTTAACTTTTCCTGAAAACGAACACTTATCGTCAACCTGTAAAGCAACTAGATGAAAATAAAACATAAAAAGCAGCAGTTGCCAAACGTTTACACCTGGCTTTGTGCGCATCATTTATTGGCATCAACTTGCTACTGAAACAAACAAAAACAAAAACAATTTTATATATATAGGTAATTTTGAGACACCAGGCCAAGCTCTTTATTACTGTTAGACATAGACCAAAATAGGAAGGGAAACATATCTCTTGACCTTATTTAGTAAAAGGGAAAAATTATTAATAAATACAAAAATAATAACGGATATGTACAAATATGAACTATAATACTTTCAACATTTCTTCAAAAATGCCATATAAATTCTATATATATATATTTTTTTATTATACTAAAAAAAAAGTCTCTGTAGCTCAAACCTTAATGGTCACTTCGATACCAAACATTATTTAAGAACGATAAATTATTATACAAAAAAAACAAAGCAATCTAACACCATTGTAATAATTCCATTTTGGATGCTAGTCCATCAAAATCAGAAAGAAGAAGATGAAGAAGAAAAAACAGTGAATAAAGTCAAACTTTATCCGGTATTGAAATACAACGCACCGACGTGGCATCATTGGTAACACGAACACTTCCTTCCCTCCGTTTTGCGCGAGCAGGACTCCTGCGTGGCACCGACGCAGAAGGCGGGGGCGGGGGAGGATTCAGCCGAGGAACTCAGGACAGTAAGTGCACTTGGAACACAGGCATGCTGGGACAGAAACGGAGGGAAACGGACAAAGCCGCTGGGTACGCAGGGAGACAAAGAAAAGGGGAGAGAACTGGCTAAAACCCAGCCAAACTCGCTGCCGTCGCTCCCCTTCTCAGGCTAAAAGACAGAAAGAGCCAGAATGAGAGAAAAGGCCAGTGGGAGCAACAAAGTGGCATAGATAAAGTCCCACAGTAGTTGTGTCGGGTGGTCCTGGAAAAACAATCACAGTTGTCTTTCATTGCCCAGCAGACTGGAAACAAAACTCGCCGTTCTCCAGAAACGTCTGCAGCGCCAGAGTCATCGGCGAATTCCCTTTACAAACAATAGTTGTTTTTTTTGTTTTTGTTGTTGTTTTGTCAACTTGTTCTATAAAAACCACAATCAAAGAGAGAGGCATGGGAGATTCCCGACAGGACACCCCTTTCTCCCCCCACCGTGTCACACTGAAGCCGTCGCTGGAAGAGTGGTGAAGTCAAAGGTCACAAATGGTGGTGGCCTGAAGAGCTGCCCGACGTTCTGTCCGCACAACGGCTTTCTGTCAGTGATTCAACTTGGTCTGCAGAGACGGACAGAATTATCATTCAGAGCTTCACTTTAGCGCTGACGTCGATTGCGATGCGTCGCAGTCTGAAGACCACCAACCTGTCTGGGCGACTCAGGCCCCGACGCCAAGATCCCCGCGCCGTCGTTTCCCTTCCCAAAGAGGCTCTCCAGTCCGCCTGGTCGGCTCGCTTTGCTGGATTTCCCTTTGTAGGAGCTGGGACTCCTCCTCTTCCTCCCCTCTGCTCCTCCACCGTAAGCTAAGGGTCCTGTAGGCGGAGGCATGGGCTGGTGGGGGCCTGAGGACGATTCCCTGGCCGGGTAGGTTAGACTGCTGGTGCCAAGTTCACGACTAAAAACAGAAAACAAAACAAAACAAAAATTCATTGTGCAATGGAAAACACAGCTCCATAAAATAAAACCATAATAAATTGCTTAAAAACATTTGGCGCATTTAATCTACACAGTTCAACTGGAAAAAAGAAAAAAATTTATAACCCTTCAGAGTTTCTTCCAGATTGATATCTGAATACCGAAATGCTATTTTTCTTCTTCTGAAACTTTTTCCATACTTGGATTAAACCCTGATTCATCTTTAGAAAAGAGACAATCATGTGTGAAGGATGTTCCCATCATTGTTGTTAGTCATTGGTGATGTTCAGTCATGTTTTTTTTTATTTTGTCAAACAACTTTTGCAACTGTCAGATTTTTCTCTCGCCAGGTTTTGGCAGATGTTAGTCGGGCCTGAATGTTTTCTCCTATAAGGACTACACCTCAGTCGAGAGGAGGTGAATACAGGAAAACGCAAACAGTGTCTTTTCTTACCAGTTGTGTGTGTTGTGGCTTTGCTCTGCTCTGGACAGCCAGTCGTCTGAGCTGCTCAGAAGCCCGCTTCCCGCTCGAGGTCCCTTGTTTTTGGCCGGGGAAGCCTTGGCCACCCCGAAGTCTTGAAACGTCTGATGAAAGCTGCTGCCGTTCCGTCTGTGGACGTCCACGGTCTGAAACGGCGACGGCGAGAATGACGACGGAGGGTGCGAAGAGTTCTTTCTCTTTTTCGACCCCGCCGCCGGGACGTCCGGTTCTTTGGGCGAGCGGCCGGCTTTGTGCGAGCCGTTCCGGGCTTTTCCCGGTGAGTCTCTGGCGCCCAACAGTCCGGCTGCCGACACCGACTGTGGCAATGTGGCGGCGTAGGTGAGGCTGTTAGAGCGGGAGGACAGGACGGTAGGGTGAGGAGCCTGGTGCGTGGTAACCGAGGCAGCGACGGATGTGGAGTTGGAGGGGAGGCTCTCGGCAGCCAGAGGCACCTTCCTGGAAAACACAAAACAAAACTCTTTAAAAAAATCAAAATAAAAAGGGGGTCTTGAAGAAAACCTTTGCTGTGCAGAAGAATTACCATGAACTAATTAAACATGACATTTGAAATTTATAACCTCCTTGTTGTGACCAACTCGCACAAAACTTTTCTGCCGAGAGAACCGTCTGCCACATTTTTCCTGAAGACAACTGACATCAGATTTTTACATTCCGATTCACTTCACACCCTCCACATTACCTTAATTTTAATATCTGACTCCGGTTCTAATAACGGGTCGTAAAAGTTGGTGTACACTCGCCTCCACATCTGCGCGTTGAGGTGTTTCTCCACCATGCTCTGCAGCGCCAGCCTCATCCTGTCCCACCGCCTGTCGAACACGTAGTAGCCCGGACCCACGAGCCGGCTGCTGAAAACGCAAAACTGGAGGGAGACACAACAGAAGCTGGTTGAGAGCGAACTGAGGGAAGCAGGAGAGAGAGAGTTAGACAGCGATAGATAAGAGGGGGGGGGGGGGAAGAGACATTCAAGGATGAAAGGGCAAAGAAATACGAGAATGACGCGAGGGATCAAATGGGAGAAATGCAAGAAGCGAATGTTAGACAAAAAGATTAATTTACAAGGACGTTACATATCGTCACTGCAAGCAATTTGAAATATTTTGCTTCTTTATAATTAAAAATTAATGCCAATATAAAAATAGGACAAAAACAGAAGCTCATCGGCTTGACAGCAAGTCTTGATTTCTGCACCGTTAAATCTCTTGACATTTACCCCTGAAGGCCGTGGATGATGACTGGAGTAGTGCAGGAAAGGCCTGTCGGCGTCATCCGGGGTCTCCGCGTCTCCCTCGTCGCTGGAAAGCCGGCCGCTGTCCCCCGCTGCGTTCGCCCAGCTGCTGGAAGACGGCTCCGGGACGGGTGTCGCGGCGGGAGCCGCCGCTGGAGGCAGAGGACTGGAGGCGGAGAAGGAGGCGGAGGAGGAGCCGCCTGGAACTCTGGGAAAAATCCATTGGAAACACAGAAAACGAGTGCGTACGCTCACATTTTTGTCTCCCTTATTCAGAAGTTGGTGTTTTGTAGCACCCCCTGGTGGTTAAGCATGGAAATGCAGAGTCTTTTTCCTCAGTGCAGTTCAGATCTGGTTGGAGAGAAAATCCGCGCAATACGGGTGGGATCTGCTCATCGCAACGAGCAGCAGAGACGGAGCCAATAAACCTTACAGTGTGGGTGTGTTTATTACATTAGGAGCGCTGTACTCAGCCCAAAGAGGAGAATATCACAAAGTGAATGAATTCAACATGTTTTGAGAAAGCGCTAAAGATTTCAACTCCAGATAGCGGAGGAAGAAAGATCAATCTGTAAATCCACACCGACTGTGAAGAAGCTGCGTTTGTAGCTTAACCTCCTTGTGGCGGTGATCAATTATCATCTGGTGGGCACCAGGCGGTCTTCCCTGTGATGGTTTTACCTCGGTATGTGTGCGTTCGCAAGCCGCAGTTTCAGCGAGGACAGCGGCCGTTCACCGGGGCAGTGGGGCTTGCTGGGACTCGCCGTGTCTTGAGGCGCGATGCTCTGGCCGCACGATTCCTTCCCTCTCTGCGCCGCTTCCTTCTCCTTCTCCTTCAGAACCTCCCTCTCCTTCGCCAGCCCCTTGTGCTCGGCCAGCAGTACGTCAAACAGCCGGCTTCGGCCGGGGACGGCGCGGCGCTGGGTTAGGGAGTGAGTCTGTGACAGAACGAGGAACGAGGGTTACCCGTAGATGTCTTTTCTGTTGTTCACGGTGGATTTTAATACTTGTACATTTTGGACAGTCAGGCTATATATCCTTTTAGATGTTTTAACAGACAAACAGAATTTTTTGAAGTGTGTTTACAAGGCAGCTTACAGTGCCAGCAGCATTAATCGGCACTTCAAGGAAAAATGCTAAACTTGTTAAAATATGTTCATAAGTCGGCTTTAGAAGCCGACAGCATCCCACAGACAAATGACCCTTGTTCTGAACTTCATAGTTACAGTACTATTGAGCTGCTGGGATGCCAATCAGATGCTACTGGATTGCAAAAAAAAAAAAACACATACGGACACACGCACCCCTACACACCCACACCCACACAAAAACCAACCTGTTGCCATGGTTGCAACAATCAGAGTAAAACAGTAGGAGCCTAAAAAGGTTCTAAAAGCAGAAGGAATAATTGTCCCATAATAAAAACAAAACGTTTCTACCCGAAATGAACAGAAATCTATAGCTAATGTGACCTGTAAGAGGGATTTCCAAATATCTCGAGTAAATGTTTTAATTTAAGAAAAGAAAGATTTTTTTTACATTTCATATTTTAAAAAAAAGAACACTAAAAGTCAGGGAGAATCTTCAAATTGTGCATAAATCACACTCCCAACTATCCCGACTGCAGAATAATAAGAATGTGACAGCTTGACCAATTTGAGTGTGAGGACAGACGGAGAGCTTTAGGGAGCACTTTGTCTTCATGTTCGTCTGATGCAAGGTCAAGGACGACACCCAGGATAGAACGACGTGTTGCTCTGACGATACCAGGTGAGACGGCAGCAGGGTGGGATTTTATAATTACAATAAAATGCACAAACAGTGCTGCTAAGTGAAGAGATTTGCTACAATTAAATGAATGAAAAAACCGTAAACTCACAGTTTGCTTCATTAATATAAACAGACCAACACCAGCCCTATATTTAGAGTGGTCTCAACTGTACAGTGCAGAGATTATGTTTAAAAATAAGGCTGTTTGCAGATTAATTTTTTTTTTTTAATCGCAATTACTGAGATGACGCAAAACTGATCTGTTAGCTGGCAGGATTCAGCCCTTGCTGTAAAACAGAGGTCACCTGTACTGAAATACCTCCAGCTTTCCAAAACGAAATGAAGCTGCCGAACTATTAATTTACATACGTTCAAAAAAAAGAAAAAAAGAAAAAAGAGATGCAGAAGAGCACAAGCAGGCTGCTTCTGTTGAGAAATGCATCCGGACATCCAGCATGTTTAGACAAGAGGCAAAGATTCGAGGTTACCTGGTCTGGTTAGCCAAAGGTTGTTCATCATGTTCAGCATCTCACAGGCTGCAAAAGAACACAGCTGATGCAAAAGAAAAAAGAAACAATGCCGCTTCTGTCAACTCTTCATCACTGCATAATTGGTCCTGACAGCGAAAGGAATTTAGCAGCTACGAGCATGTGGTATAACTGGAACAGAACCATTGATCCTACCTCTGTCTGTCTATAGCACAGGACTAATGCTGCTGGCGTAGATTTAATGCTGCACATAATTGCAAATTGCCTTTGCCTAATGGAAGAAATCGTGACGGGAACTGCCTGAGTGTGTGTTCGACTCCATCGCTCTGCAGGTGCTCGGTTTTAAACTCGGTGCTGTTCGGATCACACTAAACCCGTCTTTACAAGCACGTAAAAAAAAAAAAAAAAAAAAAAAAATTCTGACCATCATCTTCTATCCCCCTCCCTCCTTTTCCTTAAAGTATACACAAACAGTCACTTGATGGATCTTTAATTACTTAATAACCAGTGTGTTTGAAAAGATTAGTAAAGCTTGGTGGAGATAATTAAAGGGCAGTAATAGAGTATTACAGCTAAACGATGATGCAGCCTCATCTCACATCTATAATTAACTCATCAAGAGGAGCGAGGACCCTGGAACGCTTCGGAAGAGCTACCCTGTACTAATGGAGAAACTGGAAGCGCAGACAGATCCCAGCTATAGATATGACGACTGGTGATCTTAGTAGGGGACGTGTAAGGGGGGGAAAGTTGGGATGTCGGATTGCGTTACCTTGCAGGTGAGCGAGCGCGTGCAGGAGCGTTTAGTCTCGGGGTCGGGCACGCCGCAATGCTTGTCAGGATCAAAGACTCTCCCTGTAAAACAAACACACACACACACACATTACACTAAAATATATCAAATGTCATTAGATGGAAGAGGAAGCTCTACGCTGCACTGCCTGAGCTAATTTGACGCTTTAAGAAAGCAGCTTGTTCTTCCTCATGTCAACCTTGAGAGTTTCAATCATTCAGATGTAATTAAAGAAGTCAGAAACTGTGATTCTGTGTAAGATCGCTGCCTGTGATTTCTGTATCAAACACATCAAATGAACAAGTGATCCATGCTGTGACAAATTCTTCTGGCAAGAGATATTGGCAGGCTGACAGGAGTCCCCAATGACTGACAGCCCTGCTAGCTCTGTTGTTTGTGAATGTTGTCTAGAGGCAACACTGATTTTAAGAGGAAATGCAAACTTTAGCTTTTAGCAAATGCACAGGAAGTGTTTTCACTTTATTTGTTTAGCTAAAATCTATTTAATCTTGACAACTAAGTGACAAAGCTCAGACAACAGTTACATCAAACATTTCAGCATATATTATCTAACTGTTAGTTTAGCTTAGCTGTGTCGGAAGATTTTCAAAACCAACACACAACACAAACTAACTGAAACCAAAACGGTATGCCGACAGAAAAAAGTCCAGCTTATTAGAAACGTAGGTATTTCAAAGATACAATCTGGTTAAAAATTGACAAAAAACAAAGCCGTCCTAAGCCTAAGAAATATCAGTCTTTGACATGTATAGTGGAAAAGAAAAGACATCATGATGGAATGACAGAAAACAACAAAAGTGTTCAGATGTGATTTCATTTTATGACAAAAAAAAAAAGAAGAAAAAGACTCAACGTGAATGTTAAGAGATGCGCAGATAGGTTTGATCTACTGACTATAATGAACCCAAACCCATCTGTGTAAACTGTTTTAATTCAGCACTTAAATGTAAGAAACATTGATCACAGGAGAAATAAAGCATGTGGCAGGTTGGAGATTTTGAATCCAACAAATGGAGGAATTACAAGATTACTGCTGTTTGTTTATAAAAGCACAGTTCACTTAGCAATAAGTATTAGAAGAGTGCTTCAAAGAACATGAATATACAGAATGACAAACATTTCCAGGACTGACCAACAAAAAAATGCATGATATTTCAGTGTTTAATTCGTTTGCTCTGAAAACAGTGGAAATGCCATTCATTTGTTTCATTCCTTTCTGACTCTAAAATACAAAATATATCTCTCAAGATAGCAGAGTTGGAAACTCATTTCATCTTTGGACTACTTTTAAAAATGCACAAAAATTCACTATAAGTCTGAGGCAGATGCACTCAAATGCAAAGTTGTTCATAACACTGGACGATTTAGATTTAGAATACTTTTTATTCAACCAAAACGTCTGCCTCTTTTGATAACAAAACAATGTTCAACTATAACCTTCTAATTTAAAAAAATGCACGCCAAAAATTATGTACACCCATTTGTGGAAACTTTCTGAAACTTTTTATAATTGCTGACCCGCTTTTTGCAAGTTTCCATTTGCATTTCTGCAAGTTGATGTTGAATGAGCTCTTTACCATCTCCCTAAACTTTAGCTCCCTCCACAGTTACAAGACGGGACTCCAGCCAATCCATCCCCCAATGTTAACTTTAGAAAGCAGACAGAAGTAAGATGCTGAAAAGATAAAAACATTACTTAAACCCTAAACATAATGGGTAGAAGAATCATCCTTGGCTTATCTTTCAGTGTTTATAAAATCCAGGGACCGCTAACAAGAATGCAGATTACTTCTAATCTTTGTTTTCTCTAGACTTGATTAAAATGTAATGCCAATTTGTGAAGCAGCTGAACAGAGAGTACTGGAACAAGTTCGTAGTTGCAAATACAAAAGGAGAACTACGCTGGAAAAATGTGGATTCGATTCTGGACAGGTTTTGCCGTGTTTGGAAGCAAAACAAATTTAACTGAATGATTTTTCTGACTGCTCGAGAACCCTACCCAACACAGGGAGTTTCTCCGCACAAAACAACAAGGCAAACTACAACCTCCAGTCGGCAGGTTATCTTAAACTGTTGCTGGGAGAAGGCTGTAATCTTGTTCTGGCCTGCTTTATAATCCCCATAATCTTTCTGCGTTTGCTGCACCGGACAACAGGTCAAAATCTATGCAGCGGCAAACAGGCACCACAGATATAAACAAACTCACGTGCTCTTACACACACAGAGAAACACACTCAATTTACACTGGCTAGACAGAGCAGCCTGATAAAGAGCAAAACAAGCAGAGAGGAGCAGAGAGGAGGAAAGAAAAACTCAACTGAGTGTTAATATGTCAGAGAAAAAAACAAGGAGGAGGTGGTGCAGAATATTAAGATGATAAATATGTTGAGATACCGTGGGTGGGTGAGTTGGTGGGGGGATTCTTTAGATAAGCAGCTTTTACAGCAGTAAATCAAAGACAATAAACAATACCACCATTAGCTGCATTTCTGTTCTATTTTTACACAGTAATGATGAATTAAAAGAAACCTTGCTTTAGAACTCAGAAGAAAACTTTCACAACTCGTAATTAAAACAGCTTCAAGTCCATTCCTCTGGACTCACTCACCTGAGGCTCTCTTGTGCGGCCTAGCGGGGGTCTTAGTTCCGTTCTGTTGCTTCTTCTCCAAAGGCGAAAGCGACGGCAACGACGGGAGAGCGACGGACCTGTGGGAGGGCGAGGGCTTCTTGTCCATCGGGGAGGGAGACGCTGTCGACGGCGCCCGTCTGTCCAGGGGCGATCGGGCCGGGCTCGGCCGCCTGTCCAGGGAGGAGGGAGGCGTGATGGAGCGCGGCGTGGGGGGACCGGTGCTGCTGCCGCGGCCGTTGGTGAGCTTTTCGCCGGAGCGCTGGGATGCTGGCGGGGCGAAGGAGGAAGATTTGAGCGGCGAGAGCGTGGATGAGGACGAAGAGGAGGAGGACGAGGAGTTGAGGAGAACGTGCGACGTCGAGTCTGCTCGGTTCAGACAGGGCATCTTCTCCAAGCTCACGACCGGCAACGATACACTGGTGGGAGCGGAAGGGAGAAGGTAACGCAGCGTTAAAATGCTGCGAAAATGTATGGATCGGAAGCTGCAAAAGCTGAGCGGAATTTTTAAAAAGTGGAAAGATGCACAAACCATGTCTTGTTCCTTGCTCCTTTCGGTGGGTAGACGGCAAGCGGCGCCTTGCTGAAGCGGGAGTGAGGGTAATCTTTGGGGACCCTGAAAGCCAGCGAGTCCCCCGGACTGGGAGCCACAGCGGAGGCCACCGCAGGCGCTTTGGGCTTCATGGGAACCACAGGGCTCCTGGAGGGGATCGGGGAGCTGTGTCGCTTCTCTAAAACACCCCAAGAAGAAGAAGAAAAAGTAATGGTTACCTTAACCACGAGGAGGAGTAAAAGATTAGCTAACCCACACACACAGAAAACAGGAATGTAAATAGAAACAACACACTCATCACACAGAGCCATGCAAAAGAACCTTCCCAAATTTTGTCACACTGGAACTATAAATTCAATCTTTTGTATTGACACATATGCAACAGTCCAGCGCAGAGCAAACTTTGCTTGTAAATTGGAGGAAAAATAATAGTTTCTATGATTAAAATTCTTCAAAGTTTGGCATGAATTTGTGTTCAGCCACTTCCCCCTTTCTACCTCTTTCAGTGCCAAGAAGAAAAAAAATTCATGACAGATGTAGTTCACAATCAATGCAGGGGAAGTAAATGCAGGGGACGCTTTTCTTCACCACCGACAGAGAAACAATTCAAAGTTGACAAGAAGACGGGTGATGGTGGATGTAAGTGCTTGAAAATCTTGGAAGAAAACCTATTTGAGGCTACAAGGCTTGACACGATGGTGGAGCATCACCTTCCAGCACAAAAACAATGCTAAACATACAGCCAGGGCTGCGTTCAAGTTCATTAAGGTACAGGAATAGTCGTGCGTTAGAATGGCCCAGTCAAAGTCCAATTGAGAAACTGTGGTTTGATGTTCATTAATGCTCTGTATTCAAGCCGACTAAGCCTAAGCTGTTTTGCTAAGACGAATGGGCAACAATTTCAGTCTCCGTGTTTGCAAACAAACAGTTTTAAAAGCATGCACTATTTTGTCAGTAGGAACATTCAGAGTACTTCTTTGTTTTTCTGCTTATTGACAATCCGAAGTGGAAAATAACACTGAAAGTCATTTACTGACTTCTTTCCTGCTCCCTAACCAGATGGCTGTTTTGTAACAAAACACATAGCAAAACTGTGCCTCAACTTCTCCTCGAGAACAACTGTTCCCAAATCAACTTCCAGCTCTTTTCTCCAATTAGCAACATGCCCAACGCTACCTGAAGTACACTCATCTGATGAGCACCACCTTACTAATGTAAATCAGACAAAAGCCCACAATAATGAACCCGTTTTGACCCGGATCTGATCAGAGTGCTTGAGCAAAAGACCGCCGAGACACAGTAGGGGAAAAGCAAACACACAAGTCTGTTGGGTGTGTGGGTGGAGAATTCGGGGTGGTGGTGGTGGTGGGGGGTGGCTGAGGAGAGGAGAGGAGCTTAACTTACGGTTTTTGCTATGCATGTTCTTTGTGGGAGCAGGGTGGGTAGGGGGTGGGGGTGTGTGGTCCAGGACTGTCTCTCTCTGAGTCTGTCTCACAGGGAAACTATATCCCAGCTACCTGAATGAAAACAGAGGGGTGAAGATGTCGTAAACGCTCAGAAAATAAGCGTAAGGGGAGAAAGACAACACACGCACACTCACACGCTGATTGTCTTTTAAGCAGCGAAGATCAAGATAGAGAAGTTAGATTAAAATAAAAAATTATAATAAAAAAAAGAAAATCGGTGTGCACAAAAATGTTGCGAGTCTGAATTTCCTGCTAGGTGATAAGAATCAAAGTGTGCAGGAAGCGGCAAAACTGAAACATACCAACAGAGAGGAAAGTAACTTTAACAGACAGGAAAGGGTTAAAAGTTACTAAACATGTTCACTTAAAAGAAAACAAGTTATTTTGAACTGACACTTCAGTCAGAAAGCCGTGTTCTCAATCACGAGCAATCAAAAACACCTGGATATTCATGCAAATTGAACTTTTTGCAAAGCCACATTCTTACCCACCCCCCCCCCCCCCCCCCCCCCCCCACCCCCCAACAAAAAAAAAAAACAAACACACAAAACAAAAAAACACCAAAACAAACCCAAACCAACCCAACCCACA
>CAEGAG010129529.1:0-65250 GCA_903067065.1 Brachyrhaphis terrabensis
GACTAAATACACAGAGGGTAATCAAGGGAACGAGACACACCTGGGAATAATCAAGGGGAGACAGGACAACACGGAGAACACCGAACTAGACATGAACTAAACACACAGAAAAACACACAGAACTCGAAAATAAACACAGAAAAACACAGAGAACTCGAAAATAAACACAGAAAAACACAGATCACGACATTTTCTCTGTACACCTGAAGTAAGACAAAAAATTCCAGCAAGATATAAAAGCTTACTCAAGACAATAATTCCTTAATATTTATGAAAAAGCATTTGTTCCATTGGAAGATTATTTCATTTATAACATGCAAAAAATTTCTTGTAAGTAGAATAATCTCCCAACGAAACAAATAATTTTTAATCAATACAAAGAAATTGTTGACTCAAAACAGCTCTTATATTTTGCTAAAAGTTACTTGAAGTTAGACAAGACTAAGGTATTTGCTATGGAAACTAGACTAAAAATACTTGGAAAGATTTTGTGTTTTTGCAGTGTAGTTAGGTCCATCGCTGTTCGATGAATATTTTCTGTTGCCAGTTTGCAAAGATCTAACAAAGGAGGAAAAAATGCAATTAAACAGTCATTTAGCTCATGTTTTATTATTGCAGAAGCTTTTATTAACCATGTAATGCCAGAAAGATGCTAAATTGTAACAATAAAGTTTAATATTATAATTCACAATTTGTCTGTAAATACTTGTACAGAGTTTAAACTGTGGCAAAGAGCAAAAAATGCATCTTAGAGGGCCTCGTCCCTGAGCCACAGAGACGTCATGGATGGCATTAACTCCAAATCAAAGTTGTGCTGGTTAACAAGAAGTCTAATAATGAGGCAACCTGTGTGAAACTTTACAACAAAGCAGTAACCCGGCTTCAATCATTAGTCATCTAACCTGAGGCGATGCCTTTCAACTGACTCAGAGGTGAATTCTTACACAATCCTCCTTCCAGCAGAATCCAGCAGTCCTCATTATGCTCACAGTGAGGAACGGGAGCAAAACGTGGATCAGTTTCCTAATCTGTAGTCATGATATTTGTTTCATATGACGCACATGTATGACGTTCGTTAGGTGTGTGCCAGTAAATACTCTGTCATTCTTGACGTCTTGTGTTGCTAACTTGTGTACAGCAGCTGGTCTGTCGGTTTAACAATAAATGATTCAACAACTAGTGAATTCCCTTCCATGAATAGACATGATTCTCTCCTCTGGTGCTGCAGATGGATCAAGTTCTCTTTTATCCTAATAAAAACATTGCCAGTTAAAGAAAGTCATAATTCCCTCATATAAAGAAGAAATAAGTACCGTAATTTCCGGACTATAAGCCGCGACTTTTGTCTCACGCTTTCAGTCCTGCGGCTTATACAATGATGCAGCTTATTTATGCATTTTTTCTAACGGCCACCAGGGGGCGCTCGAGCAGAAAAGGCAAGAGTGTGACAGGGGGAATATATGTGTAGAGGAAGACGCAAGTTTAATGTAACTTAATACGTCTCAGTGCTCAGGAGGAAGATGAAGACGGCTCTCAGTGACTTTTACCAGCCCTGTTAGTGCTGTGCTACTGTGTTGCTGCTGTGTTACTGCCGGGTCACAGGCACTGTTTGGAAAGAAAAGCTAAGGTATATTACTAAAACTTTGAAAACTCTTTCTGTGTACCGTCTGTATGTAGGCACATGTGGCTTATAGACAGGTGCGGCTTATGTATGTACAAAATGGTTTTTTTCCTTTAAAAATGTACTGGGTGCGGCTTATAATCAGGTGCGCTCTATAGTCTAGAAATTGCGGTAATAGGACCAAGTTTCTCCCAGTTAGTGAAGAAACAGGATTTTCAGACAACTGCTTTTCTTTATAATGCCCAGAGTTCCTGACAAAAAGGTTCATCCATCTTGAATTTTTTCACATTTTGTCACATTAGAGAAACAATGTGGATATGTGCAGCATGATGTCAAGCATGAAAGATCCCTTACATCCAGAGGATTACAGAACCTGCTCAACACAAATGAAACTAAAAGGAACTCAAAATATGGATACTAGAACCTGACAGGTCTGAAGAACAGAACCAAGAGAAGGGAGAGTAATGGCTCTTTTCCACTGGCAGTTCGCGCACTAACCGGTTAATGTGCGTTTTGTGAGCTTTCCCATGATACTCTCTGTTCCTCACTATTGGGACGTGAGCAGCAGCAGCAGCTGTGTTCAACTCTCCCCTGATGTTTGCAGCGACTCTCAGTAACGGAGAACCTCCAAGTTCTGGTTCTGATGGACTCAAACTCAGATATATCATTTTGTCTTACAGAAATTCAAACATAATGTTAAAGATCAGCTGATTATTTCCCTACACATATAAATATAATTACATTTTTGCTGCACTTTATTTTTTAAAATGCCCAACCTCTTGGATGTAGGTAATGCAGCAAAAAGTTGTAAACCGATAGCCACACATAAAGTTTTTTTTTTTTTTAATCCAATGGAAAAATTTAATTCACATCACAAGCTAATATGTAGCTCCAGTGTTTCACACTGTTGGTTCAAAACTGCAGCTCCAGCAAAAAGCTGACCACAGCCGCTCTGTTTCTGACCTTCTCCAGAGAGATGAGCTGCTAGCTGCTAATTCACCATCGTTCTGCTGCATCTGTACTGCATGTGTCCTGCTACTGCTCCTGATTAAACTCATAATTACTCCTCCATACTGAACAGCGCTCTGACAGGAGACTGCATGTTCACGGTCCTGATACACAGGACAGCTGTGGACCCAGTAAACAAAGGCTATGAGTAACAGAAACCTATGAAAACCCCATGGCAAAAACACAAAACACCTAGACATCATGATAAATAGAGAATATGAGGTTGCTAATTTGGGATTAGCAATCTGGTTTAGGAACCAGAACTTATGGGCAATTGGCTTGGATCAGGTTTTCTTTATTCTCTGTAATTCTCCAAATGACTTTCCAAGCGTTCCCCAGTAGCTTGTCACTAAATTAAGAAAAGAAATATACAAACTTCAAAATAAATGTGTCAGTATTGCTTCATCTGTAAAAAAATATCAATAAGGAAAAGGGACAGATTAGTTAGTTGCTAGTGGAAAAGGTTAGCTTTAATGTTGACAAATTCTCCAGTCTGTCCTGTGAATCTCTGCAGCTCCTCCAGAGTGTGGCCTGTTGGCTAATTCTCTGATTAATGTTCTTCTTTTCTGTTTAGATGAGTTGCCGTCTTTCCTACGGTTTCCAGTTGTTCTGTACATAGACTTAGAACTTTACATAGGATTTATGTTACTGTTTTGCTAATATACTCTGTGTTTCTCAGAAATTGCAAGTATAATGAAAGTTACATGGAACTATAACATCCCCACTGACTCAAACTGAAGCCAGCTTGTGTCATGTTATTTTCTGGAGTGTTTACCGATGCCAGTCTCCTGACAGTGGGTGAGGGCCAAAGGTTCAAACTCTGGTTATGAGTTATTGATTTCTGAAATAACACCTTCACCTCACATGACTTTAACTGCCACCAGGTTGATGTACTGTCATCCTGACCCTCATAGTAATTTGTTGCTGGTGGCCTTTTTAGCACCAGCTTGTTTTAGTATTGAACACTAATTCATCATTTTACCCAAATGTTGTATTGCAGCTGCTCACCTTATTCTGGGTCAATCACTGTTTCTGATTTGTTTCTGGGCGGCTATTCTGAACTAAACAGTATAGTTCACTTTTTTTTAATACTCAACATTTGAAAAATAAAAGGCATCTCTAATTTTTTACCTATAAAAAATATTTTTGTCTGTTTTTGTAAACACTAGTATTAAGTAATGTTATATGGGGTGTTTGTGCATCTGTGTGGGTTTATTTCCTGCACTTTCACTTCTTGACCTCTGGGGACACAAAATGTTAGTTTTTCAATGTTAGTAAGCCATATTTATAAAAAAAAAAAAAAGATTTGAAATATTTCAGTCTATTTTTCAGTCCAGATTAACCTACACAGATTATTAGATTAATCTGTCTAATGTGTATCAATATTAGATAAACTACTCTGTCTAAAATGACTGATAATGTAGCTTTTTCATAATATTACATTTTTTAGATGTACCTGTAAATAGTAATGACCGAAATTGTAACGGTATAACCGTTTTACCTTTACAAGGTTATAAAGGTAACCTTGTAAAGGTAATGTCAAAAGTTGTAATTTTGACATTACAACTCCACATTATTGTGGATATGTGCCAATACAGAGATTCTCTTTTACGATTTTACATTGTTGGTGATGAGTTTGGAAATGCTTTCCAAGGAGAAGCTTATTAAATGCCGCGGTTTTGATGTGTCCCCGTCACAGATGTTTCCAACTCACTTCTTTTTCAGTCATTTCTCTGACGACTGAAATAAACATTTTCTCATCTGGGTCAATTCTAACTCTGCATAGCTGTGAGGTTAGAGTTCCAAACATGAACCGTTTGACTTTGGGCCTAAATTACCACATGGAGTTAAATTACAACTTTAAATTTGACCAAATAAATTTTAAATTCCAACATCTGAGGCATTTTGTACTTCAAATTTTTCAGACAATCTGATGTTTCCCAAACTAACTTCTGAGTTTGACATCTTTTTTATTAAAATTAGTTGAAGCTCTCCGTTATGATTGTTTTAAGTAAAAAAAAAAAATAGAATATTCCTTTAAAAGAGCAGTAAATTTAAATAAGCACATTAGCAATGAAAAGAGCTAAATATAAGGGCAGCAACAAAAGGAAATGAATCCGAGCCCTTTGTCACACGTTTGACTTTCCAAACACTTCCCTGCCCAAGAATAACGGTGTGACCTTGTTAAGAGCAAGTTATTAATTAGATTGCACTGTCTTGCACTCCTTAGTAAAAACCTCAGGACAGACGTCCTCTGAGGTTGGTTTTATTTAAACTCCCAAGGCATTAGACGAGCCCCCGACAGAAAATGATCGGAACTATTCTAGTTAGCTCCGGGGGCACAGTGCCAATCGTTAACAAGAGAAACTAAATGTAGGTTTGACTTAATTTTTATATAGAATGCCATCTCAAGTCCCGTCTTTGCCTCATTTCCTCTATTAAAGTTCTTTCACTTATTTGTCCTCTCTCAGAGTAGAATATCACATCCAATCAAAGCTACACTCTGTTAACTTACCTCTGCTTTACAGTAGTGACACAAAGAATTCTCACCAACATCTATTGTTCTTTGTCTTTTACACTTTGACTCGTATAAACTTCAAAATTGTGAATGGGCAATGTTTTTTCTTGCTTCTAATGTTTCATGACAAAAAATCTTAAAGTTTGTTGTTGAAAGGTTTGTTTATTTCCCCCGAATGATTGTTATGTGTGTGTTGGTTAAGCAACAAAAATGACTGCAAGTCGAGGCTGTGAGAAACTTGTTAAATGTTCTTTTGGTAGAGGCAGTTTAATGATGTGGGCTGGACGCCTACCTTACAGGAAAATGAAAGCTTGCTGTCACTGAAGGTAAGATTTTCAATGGTGCAACCCAAATATTCAAGTCTCCTAATCCCAAGTCTCCACTTTTGCATTTTCCTTACAAAAGTGGCCTCATTTAAGAGCAAGCAGACAGATGTTTTCAACAGCATGCAATTTATTACCAAAAAGAAAAAACAAAAAAAATTCCTAATTCATGTTGAAGTTTAGCAGCTCTGCTGTTTGGTTACTGAGCAGATGAACTTCCCGACCTTAATTACCCTGTGACACTTAATTAGTCAAGGCACAGAGGATTCCCTGTCTGTCTGACTGCAGTTCTTTGCAAACCATCCTGAAAAAAGGAGTATTACCTAACCACAGAAATCACTAGAAACCTTTACCCAAATTATTTATGAAAAAAAAAAGTAAAAAGAAAATAGTGCCAACTGCAGAAAAATATTTGCTTTTTATACAATAGATGTCCCAAAACTCCTGAAAGTGTGATAGCGGTAGTGTAATATGACAGATTTCAGGAACATTTAAGTGAAGGGGAAAAAATTCTGTGTTAAAAAATACATGGAGGCACAAATCCTACAGCTCCTACCATCGATACTTTCTGCAACTCACTTTTGCCAAACGGACAGCACTTTGTCTCCCCCTTGGACAACACTGTAGCTTAAAGAGAGAATCAAAGAATCCTCCAGAGCCCTGGGTCCACTCTCACACATCCTGTGTCTAAGAACAGAGAGAGTTTTCTGGATACACTTGTGAGGCCAGATGTGCTCTTGTTCTTCAACAATGAGCTTTAGAGACTTTCTTCCCTTCGCTATGCCATCCTGTTCTCTGGATATGATGGTAAGGTTCCTTAATTAATGATCTATGTCCAGCATAGTGGTCTGATGATGAAAAAAATGACCACCACCAAGGGAGCCAAGGAGTTTCTGAGACTTGTTCTGTAAAACTTTGCTTGGGTAAGCCTTGTTACCCTTGATATTAAAATTAATTTAAGAATAGCAATCCAACCAGTGCTGAATAAAGTTTTCACTACATTCAAAAACACTTCTAATGGAGGTCTTTGTCTGGAGGTTTTGAGAATTTTGGAAAAAGTTAGGCATCAATCTCTGTGAGAGTTAATAATTGCGGAGAAAAGTTGAAAGCAAACATCGACTCCTCTAGCAGAAGAGAGACGTCAGTGTTCTTCTTAGTGGCAGGATCAGTTTACACGGAGCAAACACTCATATCTTGAGTGAAAAACATTACTGATCAAATGCATACATTTCCACCTGGCTTTAAACTCAGTAACAAAAAGGCTGATGTTGAAGCAGAAGCATGGGGGGTCCTCCTACCAAACATGCCTGCTGTGCTTTCAGATCTTAGCATGACATTACCTCTGAAAACGAAAACTGTGCAAAGAGGAGTTGGAAACAAACTTTGAAACTCTGTTGACTGTTTTTTTTTTCACTTTTAAAGATCATCGCTATAGATGCAGATGAAATACCAGAGAAGTATTTAACTTACTAGACATAAGTAAAAAACCTGGGCACTAGGAACAAATTTTGACCCGTTGACCTCAGTGCACAGAAAGAAGAATGGCAATTAAGCTGGACAGCAATGTACTGGTGAGCCAACTAAAATTTTAAAATGAATTCTAAAATTTACTGGCAACCGATGTCCATTGAAAGTCTTGCTGCTGTAATTTGCACAGTTTGAAGTTTATCCAAACCTAATTTACTCAAACAGATTAAAAAATTCTTAATGATATTCTAATAATTTAAATGTGAAGAGATAAAATCGGCATAAAGATCTTCTCATGTGAACAAAGTATTAGGTGATAAAAACAGTTCCTAAGCAACAGTGATGCTCTTACGACGTTGAACTACCAAAATTACACCCAAATTTCTCAAATTTGATCCATCAGAAAAGTCTGAAAAGCTGACGTATTTTCTGATATCTGAACACATTGTCTGGAACTATCAAAGTTTCAGATTTTGTCATTTAACCATTTCTTGATATCTGTCAGCCAAAAATCATTTTTAATATTCAGAAACTTTGAAAGACTCTATCCAGAGGTCATCACCATAAGGATGATGAGAAATATAATTGTGTTGCCTGATTATTTGGAGAAGATGGGATATGTAGATCAAAAAGAGAAATCTAGCATCCATCCATTATCAAACACATTTATCTCTTGTGGGGTCATGGGGGGTGCAAGTGCTTATGTCCAGCTGTCGATGGGCAAGAGGCGGGGTCACCCTGGACAGGTCGCCCATCCGTCACACGAGGAATCTAGCAAAACATAAAAATGTCTCAAAACTGTAATATTTTCCAGAATCTGCTTCCATAAAAATATAACTGGGAACGATAAAAAAAAAATAATCTAATGCATGACCTTGCATTTATTTTACAGTTCCACAAGTTGTCTCCGTATGCATCCACAGGCAACATTTTAAGGTGCTCTTTCTTTACCTTCAGACATCTGACAGCTGGACAGAAGTAGAATGAAGAGGCCGTGACCTGCGCAACATTCTCTGGCTGAGCCGCGCTCTGACCTTGGTCACTTTCCCACCGTAATTAATTAAACGGCATGAATCCTGACGTCTGGCTCGGTCCTGACGCGGCTCCGGCTCATCTTTGACGTGCACAGACGTGGCGAAGAACGGGGAATGTGTTTGGGAACGTGATTATGACTGATGGCGGCATTAGACCGAGGGATATATCAGGATGTCGGAGTACAGCAGGACATCATCCAACAACTCGCACACATGCGCTCAGACAGATGCTCACAGAAAGCTGGATCAGCAGAGAGGGGCCCTCTGAACCAGCAGTAGGTTAAAGTCTTAATGGAGGACATTTCTCCTGGGAAAGTTCTTTCCATATGTTACATGAAGACTCAGTCTGAGCATCATTTTTCACCTTGTTACAGGAGCATCTTTGCTCAGGAACTTTTACCGGTGATTAAACACAAATAGAAGGAAGTGTGGCAGTTTTCTCCTTCCTCTTATGATAGAAGTGAATAATAAAGAGTTGACAGATGCATGGCTGAAATATGAAAGATTTCCTGTCATTCACACAAGGATATTTTTCTTTATGAATGATAAAACAGGCAGCTGTGGTTACTTTGGGTGGGGGGCACAATAAATAGACCTTTGATTTAACAAAAAAACCCAGAAATGCTTATGTAACCTTTAAAGGTTTAAAGAGGCCCAAGAGGAATATGACAACACTCATTTCACTGCCCAGAAAACAGTCGGTAAGTGGAGGACCGGAAACATTTGTTCTTTGAAAAATATATGATTGTTAGTTTTACTATTTTCTCCATTGTTTGTTCAAAGAATGTAACAGTAAATATCAATAAATTTGACAATGTGATTACCGGTAATTAAATGCCTGGTGGAACTCATTTAACCTCACAAACTCATTTGTGAGTTTGAAAAATCAAAAATGTGCTAGAAAAAATTTTGAGATTAAGCTCTTTTAAAGGGTGCACAAAGGCTGCCTCTTTTAAAGTAATTCTTGAAAGAGGAACCCTATTTGCTTCTCTTTTTAAAATTTTAATAGTATGGCATGCCACAGACCTTTTCCAAAATAAAACCCAGTCCAACCAAATGCTCTCTGGAGACACATAATTAGCAAATAGATTCCACCTGTTTGTGAATTAACCTCACTATAAATCCATCTGTTCTGGAAACCCCCACGAGGATTTCTAGAGAGCATTAGTGACAACAACATGATGAAAAGCGACAAACACAGCAGACAGGTTAAAGTTTTGGAAAGCAGGGTGACATGATAGAACAATACCAGGGCCCATCACTGGAAAATGGAAAGCATGACATCAGAGTTTAGCTTTAATATTAAGCTTGTTTTCGTGCTTGTCATTGTAGGTCAGTGAGGGGACAAATGTGTGTGTGCTGCAGTTGGTGGGCTGTGTCAGAAAGAGAAAGCCTGACAAGACAAATAGTAGTATCGTAGGGTCGAGGCCTGGACCGCACACAGGCCTGATAAATGGCTGAAGACCAAAAGAAAACACAAGAGTTATTGATGGTGACTCTCAGTTCTTAGCATACACCAGATAACCTTGGTAAACATAGGACTGTTTCTACATAAGTTAATCTTTATCATAATTACTAACAGATTTGTATATCTTAGTTTTATCTGCAGGATTCAGTTTTTATATTACCTCAAGCTGCACTCTGCAGACTCTGTCTTCACTGATTCCCTGGACAAAATGGCTCCGACTGACAGCAGTTCAACCTACTTTCTGATAAATTCTGCTAGTAATTTCTTGATCACTTGGGGAACTGATAGAGCAGTAGATCTTTAGGTGATAATGTGACCATTAAGTACGAAAACAAACCCTGAAGCCACAATATCCTGATGCAGTAGAGCATTATGAATTTTGTACAGATACACACACTCAGCGGCACACAGACTGTAGAGACAGTTGATACCTGACTGATTTGGTCATTTCTTGTTTTAGGTCAGACATGAAATCATAACTAGCCCTTAATTATAGGCAGCTACACAGCAGAGAACAATATCAAGTCTGGATACAGAATCTGTTTCTGGGGTGGAACCAAAACTTGGTGTAAGGTGAAGAATCAACCTCACTTCTATGGTAGTACATTATTTCAGATTTAAAGCAAATTGTTATTTTTCTAATTCTTTCATCTCTTATAACTTATTGGTAGTAAAGTGGGTCGAAGTGGCATGGCTGAGAAAGCCAATTATCTTCCTTTGTCCTTTGAGGCCTGTCTTTAATTATCAACTTTTTATAACTCTGGTCTTAATGATATAGCAGTCAGCCACTGCGTCTCTGTCTCACTGTGTCGGCACAGTGTGGATTTTCTAAGACTGTGATTTGATATCTCTTTTATTTCCAACAACTCAGGGGAATGAATTCAGAGCCTGACACTCTAACCTTATTTTAACACCCTTTTTCATTGTGTTCTGTATCATTACATTTGTCAGTTTATACTTAAAGGAATAAAGGAATAAATCAAGTTTTCTGAAAATGCTTTTTTATGTTTTGCCATGTTAAAAAACGAACTTCAATTTATTGAGATTATATATCGTAGACCAGCTGTGTCAAACTCATTTTCATTTTGTGCCACAACAAGGTCATGAATGTTTTAAAGGGCCGGATGTGGAAAAATATATTGATAAAACCCATTAACAAACTGGTAAAGGGGCAGTGCTATGTATTTTCCAGGCACATAGTGCCATTTTAAAGCACCAACATTTAACTATTTTACCGTCAGTTGATATAAAATTACTACAAATGTCAAATATTACTTGAAAGAAATTTGACTTTGTGATTAAACGCCTTAAAATTGGACCTCTGTCTCTTTAAGAAACTCCTACTCTTTTTGAAACTCCGCCTTCAGGAAATCATGCCTCCTCTACTAAGTATTTAACAATGTTTTTACCAGTGTTTCACTGAGAAGAAGCTTGCATAATGAGCTTAGTTAATGTGCAGTTCCACCAGGTGTTTGCTAATAGCTTCAGGCTAGTCTGCAGGAGCTGAGTGGGGGGTGTGATGAGGGAGAGTGCTCTGTGAGGCAGAATTCAAATGGGTGCCATGAGAGATGAAAGGATTTCTAAAACATTCATGAAAGAATCAAGGCAACACTCCAGGTATGTTTTTGATGAGGGAATAAAATATATAACATGATGTAAAGCTCATAAAAGTCAACATTACATAATACCACCCCTTTAAAGTTTTAACAAATAACTGCCTCTGCATTCAATCAGTACTTCTTAAAATTACATAATATTGAACATCTCTCATCTTTGGTTTCAGCTCTGAAGTGTAAAACGTTTTGTAGTTAGAAATAATCATGTTCTGCAATTTTGGATAAACATTTTTGAATTAATACAGTTAAAGTATTTTTTTATTGAAGGTAAAATATTCTTCCAAGTCTATGCAGAGGTTGCTGAACATAAAAGTAGTATTTCATTTTTTCTGGGTTTATTCATTTTACAATATGTTTGCAGAGATTCTTTTCATTTATTATTTGTTTTCACCTAATCTGAGAATCTGGTTCTGTAAAGATCAGCTGAACGGTGATGATTGGTGTTTATATGTCACTGTTCAGTAGTTGTGTAAAAGGGAGCCATTGATTTGAACTATTTGTACTTCGTTAACGTTAAAGACAAATGCAAACTCCCAACTCTAGCATTTAACTTTTCATTTATAAACTCTGATAGGAAATATTGTTCTGTTTGTAAGGAAATATAAAGTCGAAGCAGTTTTTTTTCCACCATGTTACCAGTCTCTTCATCTCTGTTAAGTTGCTCTTATTATCCCACGTAACAGATGAATGTATCTGTCCTTTGCACCAAAAAAAACATGTCATCTGCATAGCCAGCAGAAGGCCTTATCTCTTGCCAAGAACTCTCAATGACACATGCAGAAATTAGGTGAGGAGGATTTCAAATGCAATCTGTATTTAACTCGACCAGCTGTAGAGGGACATTTTAGGAACTTTTCAATGACACCAACAAAAAAACTTTTTTTTTCCAAAACTATTTGCATTCCAACAGTAATGGTGCTTCTTCATGTTTGGTTCTGGAGATGCAGAGGCATGATACTGCCCCTTTCACCAATGTAGTTTAAAAGGCAACATTTCATAAAAGATGGAAGAAAATAACAATAACCAGACCAGAACCAGAACATTTTTTGTATATTTAGTGTTTATATTTCATTATTCTATGGAATGGGTCTATGTGCCTGGAAAATACATAATACTGCCACTTTAACCAATGCAATTTAAACTTACCATAAAAATGTTTCTCTTTTCACTTTGGCATATCATCTGTCATATTAGACAGATGATATTAGACAAATATCATCTGTCTAATATTTGTTTTTTTGTTGCCATATTGCCTTTTTCCATGGCGCGTTCCATTTCTTTCAACATCATTGTATTTTTTTTAACACATTGTAACCTTCCTAAAATAATGGCCATATAATGGTTATATTTTGCTAGAGGTCACATTGAAAAAAAAAAAAAAAAACTAAAATCACCATGTCTTTTTTGTTAAAAGATTAATTAGGCAAAAAAAACATCACTTTTAGCAAACAAACTGATGTTTTAGGAAGGAGATTAAGTTTATTTTTCATTAATTACTTCTGAAGAGGCGAGCTCACAGTCTAAACCTGGCTGAACAGCACATGTCAGACAGGAATTGTGGAACAAGATTTGCTTTGCAGGGAATTATCCAACAACCAGAATTTGTTTCTCTGCTTCACATCAATGGATCACCATTACAAGCAAAAAAGGCCAAATCAGCACTGGCTAAGTGGCTGCTCCATGTGTTGTTAGAAGCTGGTACCTGATTGTACAGATGTCTAAGTGCACTTTGATCACATCGCCAGGTTCTTTCGCCAGGATAAATGCTCTTTGTCTTGCTGCAAATGAGGCAGTAAAATAAAAGGTGTATCTTAGGTGCCTGATGCTTTCTTGCTCACAGAACCCGAGAGACTATTTCTCTCTCTTTTTTATTAACCTCGGCTTGAAACTTTGAAATAAATGCTTGTTTGAGTATCTCAGTTCGGTATCTGGCAGCATAACAAAAGCCCGGGCTCACATCTAAAAGTCTTTTAGTTCTCAGCACTGTGTTTGCTGTAAATTAGGCACCATGTTTCAGGACAACCAATTTCAGTTGTTCACTTAGGATACAAAAAATTTACTTTAGTTATTTTATTTGTAAGGAATTTACTGAAAATTGTTAAGGATCTTGAATTGTATGCTATCAGTGCTGCGTCCTTCAGGGATTCTTGCTGTTCAGTTATTTAGTTGACTGGGATGAAAAAGTAGGTAACACTGAAGTAACTGGGTCTGTGAAGCTGGGGATCAACTGGGTTAGTAGTTTTTCCACTTAGCTTTAGGCTCAGTTCAGGATTTTAAGTAGCACAAAACTGGTTTACTTCTTACCTGGCTCTAACGCCGTGGTAATTTGTGCTCTACTGTAAGTTTTGAAATGATAGTTTACCAGCGCCTCTTGACCAATCAGTGCTCTGAAAAAATAATAAAAATGAGGCATGGTGGTGCATAAAACCAGTCCTCTTACCCAACTTTTTTTCTACTCACCAAGTTAAACCGTTACAGCTTCTGTTGTATTCATTGACTTTCTCGTGATACTGTGTAAGCATGCAGTAAAAATGCTAAGGTTAGAGAAAGCTCTGGAACCTGCAGGGTTTAAAGACGTTTTAATAAATCAGTCTTCAAGTCTTAATGCGTTTATGCAAGTGCAGTGTACAAAATCAGTACCAAATCTATTTCCCAAAACCTTTATTTATCATTGACTTGTGTCGTACACCCAACTTCTCCCCTACTCACAATGGTAATAAGCTCTAACAACCCACCAATGAATGGACTGACCATCAACATACATTACTGCTTTGGACAGCAGCTGTTAGCCACTATAGCTAGTGATGCGCACCTGCAGGCACCATTACTATGCATTGAGTCATTTCCAGAAAATTAGACTGTTCAGATGTGGGATGAGCAGGAACTGGTCACAAACATATTCATAATGACATAATGTATTATCAGATTTTTATCAAATGTAACTTAAATTAAAACTGAGAAAATTGCTGACATTTTGATATGTAACATATGGTTCTCTCTCAATAGAAATATATAAACAGACTGGTTTCTGTCAAGATATAAGAGAGGACTTAGCAAATTTCTCTTAATTTAGTCAACAATTCAATTTGACATAATTGCTGGTGTAGGTGTCATAGCTTGATAAAATGTAGCAACCTGCGGCTCCTTTGCGTTGTGAAATATTTCAACCTATTTGATAATTACCATGACTATCGCCACATTCTATGAAGAAATAAGATAATTAGTCCAGTTTTTGTCGCTCATTGAACTTTTAGAAATTGCAGCGGTTGCAAAGGGAAAATAACACCCCTAAAAAGTGAAGAATAATTCAAAACCACTTGTATTCTGCTTTCCAAGCTCGTTACAATTTTATGTTTTCAGGCTTGATGCTTACTTTGCCATCGTTGATAAGTGATCATCTGACCACTAGCGGTGGCTGATTAGCTAAATTAACACCTGCTATACTTATGTGGGTCACCTGTTATTAGTGTTAACTGAACCAAAACATCCTGAATTCTGCAGCACATGTATGTGTTAATGTTGTCAAAGTCAAGCTAGCATAACCACCTTACTTTCCACTTTCTCAATATAGATATATTTAAACATTTTTCTGACCTGTGGGATGTGATGCCATTGGACCTTGCTATCTTGCTGTCGTGGTGTTGACATTTGGTAGAAAAACACTGCATGTTCATTGTGTGACTGTGTCATTTTCCCAATCATTGTTTTTCCAGTCCAGTAATGTATATCAATGGATGGACTGACCACTAAGGATAAATGTTACTTTGCTGTGAGACTCAATGGATCACAGGTGAAGGTTTCTCACTAAAACTAGTGGGACCTGCTAAAACCTGATCATATATTCCTGAGAAAACACAGAGACGGATGCTAGCATCAAAGGTGAGACAGAAGGCAGAGAGAGGCAGTGATCTCTCATCAAGGTTTATTTAGCTAATTTACAAAGGAAAGTTTATTTAGGCCGATGCTACTTCAAACATGACTTATTACCATTGAGAAGTATGGCTACATAGACGTCTCTGTCTGCGTACATTTTGCTCTCTTTATTGCAGACTAGCAGCATCCACGTCCTTAAGTCTCCATCAAGGCTTTCAGACACCCTTAACAAAGTTGTTTGCCCCTCAAAGTGGCATTAGGTGGTATTTTGAGTTTTTAATGTCACTCTCAACTGCTCATTGACTTTGTACTGTAGAGCGAAAAGACTGAGATTATTCATTGCAAAATAATGACAGAGGAGCCGTGCAAATGTGAAAGGCTCTTGATGGCAAGCCAGACAGAGCCGTTAGCATGAGTGTATGCGTCGGTGATGGCTTCCTGAGCAGAACGGCTGTCTGGAAGTGTCTGCGGCTCCACTTGAACATAATTTGGACCTCATTTGAATGTGAGACGGTCCAGAGTGTAAGAAGGACAGGGAGTCAGCGATAACATGAGGCAAAATGCCAAGAGATAAGAAACAGAGACATAATGAAAGAGAGGAGTAAAAACAAAGAAAGCTGGTTTATTTGCATGTCAATGTCTTCACATCTGGCTGGTAAAAACAGAGGAAGTGCGTCTAAAGAGCACATCACTTTCTTCAAGGGCATGTCGATATAACAGCTACTTGTCTCCTGTTCTACCCACTCCTCTGTCACTACATTGTCTCAAAACAAAATATGATTTCTGTTTGTGACAAATATTGAGAGAAACACCAAAGTAATTCAACAAGGCTTTGTGGCACTAAACCTTGGCATCGTAGTATGGTGGAGCGTATTTTGCGGTTTTAAAGTTGTTGTCCAAGCAGAGCCAGCACATTACCAACTTAATCCTCATTATCATCCATCATAGTTGTTATTTTTCTTCCAAGACGCAAAATAGAAATATTTGTCAAGTATGAATGACAAATGTGACACCCGCATTCAACTCCTTCAGACTAGCCAGCAGCAATTAGCAAACACCTGGTGGAGGGAACTGCACTTTAGCTGAGCTCTCAATGCTAGTTACTTCTCAGTGAAACTCTGGTAAAAACGTTGGTAAAGGGTAAACAAAGGATCCATGTTGTGATAATGTCATAAGCGGTCATCTCAACAGACAGAGTCAGGCCAACACTTAGCAGAATAGTTCGAGTCTCTTTAATAACAGTTCTCAGTAGCACCCCCAGGCAAAGGAACAGAGAAACGACGAGGATCCAGCCACGCTGAAAATCCCAACTGAACTAAAATAGACAAGCACCTAATTACAAAACTGAAAACACCCGTGCCAATTAACCAAGGAAGCGGGATACACTACAGAAAACAAACCCCAACAACCCCAACTCATGACAGAACCTCCCCTCTTATGGCGGATACCAGACGCCGACCACAAACAAGAACAAAAAAAGAACAGCTGACGGGCCGAGGGCAGGAGGAGGAGCCCGGACCCAGGGCCCATCCAGTCCATTCCCAACGCCCTCTGGTGGCCGCTGACGGAAGTGTTCCCACAGCCGCAGAACAGGTGGGCGACGATGCCACGGCGGACAGCGGCGACCCCACCGCTGTAGCTGGACAACCCTCCATCGGTCCCTTCGGGAAAGGTAAGTCAGATGGTTAGACCTCCGGCGAACACGGCGAATGATCAGCGGCTCACCCAGGTGTCCCAGCTGGAGGTGTCGCCGACCATCGTCGGCCGCAGGTGGCGCCGACAGGGACTGACGAGGAGAGATCCTGGGAGGCTCAAAAGGGGTAAACTCTAGACGCCAAGACTCTGGGGAAAGTGGCCCTGGAGGCCGATGCTCCGGGGACTCGGAGGAAGGAGCCTCAGGAGACGGAGACTCTGGGGACTCAGGGGACGGAGGCTCTGGGGACTCAGGGGACGGAGGCTCTGGGGACTCAGGGGACGGAGGCTCTGGGGGCTCGGGGACGGGAACTCTGGGAGCTCAGGGGACGAAGACTCAGGAGACTCAGGGGACGAAGACTCAGGGGACAAAGACTCAGGAGACTCAGGGGACGAAGACTCAGGGGACAAAGACTCAGGAGACTCAGGGGACGAAGACTCAGGAGACTCCGGACCAGAGGAGCCTGGAAACTCCGGAACAGAGGAGCCTGAAAACTCTGGAACAGAGGAGCCTGAAAACTCCGGAACAGAGGAGCCTGGAAACTCCGGAACAGAGGAGCCTGGAAGCGGAACCAAACCGGTGCGGACCCTGGGCGTAGGCACCGGCGGAGGTCCCAAACGGAACCTGGGAGTCGGCAGAGGCGGTAGGCCGCCGCGGCTCCTAGGGGTCGGCAGCGGCAAGGGTCCGTCGTGGATCCTGGGAGTCGGCAGAGGCGGTGGGCCACTGCGGGTCCTAGTGGTCGGCAGCGGCGGGCAATCTAGAGAGCGACCAGGGGCCGGAATCGCCGGCGGCTCAGGTCGCTGCTTCGGGTTCAGTGGAGGAGGGGAGTCCGGAGAGCGACCAGGGACCGGGATCGCCGGCGGCTCAGGTCGCTGCCCCTCCGGACGGAGGTGACGACGGGGACCCACTCCAGGAGGAGCGAACACCAACCTCGACCCACGAAAACGCTCCCGGTTCAGGCTCGCCAGCATCTCACTCCAAGCCCTTCCCCAAGCCGGCCGCCAACACCCTCTGTGTCGATCTGGCTGGATCCTTCTGTCATAAGCGGTCATCTCAACAGACAGAGTCAGGCCAACACTTAGCAGAATAGTTCGAGTCTCTTTAATAACAGTTCTCAGTAGCACCCCCAGGCAAAGGAACAGAGAAACGACGAGGATCCAGCCACGCTGAAAATCCCAACTGAACTAAAATAGACAAGCACCTAATTACAAAACTGAAAACACCCGCGCCAATTAACCAAGGAAGCGGGATACACTACAGAAAACAAACCCCAACAACCCCAACTCATGACAGATAACTTCCTGAAGGCGGAGTTTCAGAATGAGAACTTGTTTGTTAAAGAGACAGAGGCCCAATTTCAAGGCAGAATTTTTTTATAACAACTGAACCTAACATCAGTTGTACCTGATTGTGCTGTAAAATGGCACTACATGCCTGGAAAACACTTAATAGGTAGCATTAACTTTTAATGTTTTACCTGAACTTCACTTCACTTCAACAGTCCCAAACTTTTCCTTTAAGAACGATGCATAACTGGATAACGCTGCTAAGTTAAGAGAAAGCTAAACTCGAACTTCCACCCTGACTTGAGATTTGTCTTTCATAATGAGTACCTGCCTTAAAACAACAAGCTAAACTATCAACAAAAAGTTACATTCATATACGCCACACACACACACACCCCCACACGTACTTAGCAAAGAGAGGGGGCACAGGAGTCGCACACATCCAGAAGTGCACATGAAAGCGGTAAAGACTCATATTTGCTAGAACAACTTCTCCTTTTGTATTAGTCATACATAAAGATGTCATACACAGTCGTGCACGTCGTCCTTGTGAAGAAGGTTGAAGCAGCCTCCCTGCTGAGAGCAAGAAGGGTATAAATAATAAACAGCAGATAATGTATGGTAAACAAAACATCTGAGTGAACTAACAGCTCTACCTTTACTCTCGTTTCAGTTTTTCCTTGTGACTCCACTTCTCCTTCTCTGCCTCACCTTCTTTTTCTTTCTCTCCATCCTTTCACCTTTATCCTCTCCTCCTCTTGGTTCCTGCGCCCGGCTCAGTGTAAGGGTTTGGGGGGTAGATGTAGTGACACCGCCTTCTTCAACCCTCAAGCTGCCATGTTGTCACCTTATCTTTACATACAGCTACTGCATTATTCATTACACTACAAATATGCTCAGCACACACATATCGAGAGAACAACATATTATGGAGATGAAAGCAACACAAGAAACAGACAGAAAGATGATTTGAATAGATCAGAATATTTGTGCTGCTTTAGTTTTGTAATAACCTGGACTTACAATGAATTGTCTTATTATTTGCATTTTGTCATGTTTTGTTATGTCACAACCACAGACTTCAAAGTTTTAAAAGGGGAAATATTGTGTAAAATCAACTTTTTTGAACATTACATCATGTTATGTTATTCTCTCACCACAAACATACCTGGGGTGTTGCCTTGATCCTTTCATGCATGTTTGTGAAATCCTTTCGTCTCCCCTGGCAACCATTTAGCTGTGAAAAACATCTGGTTGGTTCTAGCTCCACCTTCGAGCCTCAGCTCCTCCTCAGAAGCTGCAGCTTCCAAGCTTCTGCCTCACAGAGCTCACGTCCCCTGTGACCCCCTACTCATTTCCTTCAGACTAGTAATCAGAAATTAGCAAACACCCTGTGGAACATCAACTGAGCTCATTATACGAGCTATTTATCAGGAAGACACTGGTAAAAATGTTTTTAAAGTGGAAATGGAGCAATGTTGTGATGACTTCCTGAAGGAAGGGCTTCTAATAGAGTTCCTGCAACTGTTAAGGTTGCAGGAACCATCATCCGCTGAAGGGTCAGCAGACAGCCGACAGCTTGCTCACTAGTGACACACATTTTCCAACATGACACTATCCAATCTGGCCTAGTTTGTCGATGAGGCTCGAAGTTCATTTATAAAATTTGGAAGACTGTCTTCAATGCCTTTAGGAGCCAGGCTTAGTGTGACATTGCGTTTCCATCCTCAGACTAAAGGTCAAATTGAGTGAGTTTGAAGAAGCCTTTCAGTGTGTGGTTTCTGACACTCAAGCTCCTTTGCTCTTTTCAGCTTCCTTGGGGACAGAATTATGCTAATAACTCACTTAACTCTTCTGTATCTGGTCTTTGTCCCTTTGACACCTCCCTGGGTTATCAACTAAACCTTTTCCTGCATGGAGAAACGACTTGGCCTTAACCTCTGCTGCTGCAATCACTTTTGGAAAAAATCTATGCTAGCAATTCAGAGATCGGTGAAAGAGAATTCCATCTGGCAAACTGTGAGCAGATGCCATGCCCCAGTTTATACATGCTGGCTTTTCTTCCAGGAAATTGTCTCCCCACTTCAGTGTTTCCTAACATTTAGATTTGCTAAAAATGTGTGAAATGTAAACAATAATATGTGTTTTTTTTTTTCTTTTACATTACTATTTTAAACGTGATGAAAACAAACTAAATATCAACAAAAACTATCTGCTAACGCTTTTGCTTTTGGATTGGGACATCCAAAACTATTCAAAACTCTATACAGTACATGAGCTAAAAAAATATCTATGCAGGACATCCCAGGATGTCCTGTTATGGCTATACATAGAAAATCCCAAGAAAAGAAATAGCTGACATAGCAGAACATAACATGAGAATAGTATGACAAAGATCCATCACCTGCCTGTCTCTTTGGGCAATATGAAGTCAGAGTAGCACATAACATGTCAGCTGAATGTGTCAGAAAAGTGTGGGAAACACTGCCACTGCAGATTTATTCAGACATAATAATAAAAAAGTTTTACTCTCAGTTTAGCTGCGAGCTTGAAACATCCATCCCCACAATCCATCAGGTTCTGTGTCTTTAAATGTAGGAAAAGCTTCAGGCCAGAGGCTGTTTGCCTTCTGTAGAAGAAGCTAAATAGGAACCATTTTAAACATGAGTCCCATTTTCAAACATTTGGCAGAACCAAGAAAATACTGCAACATTGTCTGTATTTATTAAATTTGACAACTTCAGCCCATTTCATCCAGTCCAACCACATTTCTGTGAGGGATTAGAGCAGAGCACCATTCATATACTCATTTATGATTATAAACCTTAAAAATGTAGGATTTAAATTTCAAATAAATCTAACTGAGTGACAGAAATGCTAATGGCTTTCAACAGCATGGCATTTTAATGCCTAGTTCATTTTTGCATGATATGGTGCATGACATAATATTAGTGCTATGACCCTGTTTTAACTTTTAAAGAGATTGTTTTCTTCCTGGTAATTAACTAATGCTTTCCAAATGATGACAGTGAGTGAAAATAAGGATTAGACTACATTCTGTTATTAGCATGATTACTTCATCCAAGCAGAGTTTTATAGCATGAATTAGACACATTTTATTCTTTTCTCTTTTTTTTGTTGCAAATTTTGCATTGAGGCACAAGACAGAGAGTGTCATTTCAATAAAAAAAAATAATAATCTTGCTGTGTTTTTTTAAAAGCTATTGCATAGTTCATTCTCTGCAAGATGCAAAATGAATCATAAATCTGGAGCATTGGGGATTAGCAAATACAGGAGCAATATTTCATCTTCTATCCCAAATTGGACCAAACAGAGCCAATAAAAAGTTGACATTCACTCCTTTTCATTTCAATGTTCTATTCATCTTGGGGCTGATAATCATCTGTTTGAAACTTTTTTTTTTTTTTTTTGTAGGATAAAAGGTCTATACAAATCTAAACTAAAGTTGATTAAAAAAAATGCATCCATAAATGATCAAAGTAGCAAACCAAGGGAGGGTTGAAGGTGCTGGGGGGCATATGTTGGTAGAGATAATGTTCAGCCTCATAGGATAAGTAAAAATTCACACAGAAATGCAGCGCAGAAGCGGCTTGTAAATCAAGATATATTTGTGCTTGCATCAAAAATACAAGTGAGAATCTCGTTTTGTGCATTTATGAATTATGAGACTGTTTTAGCTCCATAAATATCACTGATATTTATCTTAGTTTTGCACTGAGGTGGGGAGAGTACTCAATAATTGTGATTGAGTAATAGTTGTAATGCACTGATACTGTTTATAAGTTTGAAATGAGGTGAGAGATGGTTCTAAGCTCGTGGTTTGTTTGTTGTTGGTCATTGCAACCTCATAACAACTGTCATGACAGTTATGGATTCCTACCAAGATGGCTGTGAGCTCCCAGGTTCCTGGAAGTGTGATGTCACATGAGAACTATGTAGCTTAATACTTGTGCTAGTCAGTTTTTGTCTTTGAAATTCATTGAAGTTGTGTGGTAAATACTCATTCCACCCTGTAAAAAGAACAGTTCGACAACTCTTACGAAAGCCCAACATGAATGCAACATCTGTGCGCCGTTAGCATGGAGGGCTAAGCTATCCTTACATGTCTCTGTAAGTGCATTTTCCAGACAGCACAGATGCAGTTTGTCCAGCTTAGTCTGTCAAACATCAGCGACTACAAACCCAGGCGACCAGACTCGGCTGTGTTAAGCGAAAATGAAACATGGGATGAGTGCTGCAGTGCTTTGCACCCCGCCTTTCAAAAGCTCAAAAGCCCTGCTGTCTTCATGACAAGTGAAAGACGCTGTCAGCAACACACACAAACACTTCTATCCTAATTGCTGTCTCTCTCCTGCAGGGTGAGAAAATAGGCTACCTGAGGGTATCTCTCACCCACTCGTTTCCTCCCACCTCCTCTTCGTCTGCCACAAATTTTCCTTTTTCCTCCACTCTTGTGCTTGACTTTTTGCATATTATTTGTTTTGAATTCTTTTTGTCTCATTACTGTGATTCTGTACTAGTTATCTGTGGGGTGAATGATATGGTACATTCTTTCACCTCTGTCCTGGTGCTGCGATCTTCCACTGCCAGGTTTTCTCCCAAGAATCATTTTAACTAGGCTTTTTACCATATCTTTGTCATTGCCTACTTGAACACTTCTGAGAATAGAAACACATGCAAAAACATATTATTTTGGCCAGTCTTGGTTTCACAGCTCACGACCAAACTGTAGACCAAGGGTTTTCACATTGAAGACTGAAGGGTCTATGTCCTGCAGTTTTTACACCTCAACCAAATGACTAAATCACCTCCTCATTGTGCCTTCAGAGTCCTGCTAACTACATGATTATTTCATTCAGGTCTGTTGAAGCAGAGACACATCTGAAAGCTGCAGGACACTGGCCGCTGAGGTCTGGATTTGAAGATCAATCAATCAAGTTTATTTGTACAGCACATTTCAGCAACAGGGCAGTTCAACGTGCTTTACATAATAAAACACAACAAAATACAAAGTTGTAGAACACAGTCAACAATTTTTAAATGCTATCATTACACATCAAAAATATTGCTAAATGTTTCATTGATTATGTTTCAAAAGCAACACCAAACAGGTGGGTTTTTAGTTGCAAGTTAAAAGCACTCAGTGTTTTTTTTGCTATTTTGCCTTTTTCCAAGAATGTGCTCCAGATTTGTGGTGCATAGAAGCTGAATGCTGCTTCTCCATGTTTGTTTCTGGTTCTGGATGCAGAGTAGAACCAGAAGACCTGAGAGATTGTTCTGGAAGGTTGATACAGTAGATATTAAATATATTTTTAATGTATTTTGGTGCAAAGCTGCGCAGTGATTCCTAAACTAACAACAACACATCATACTTACCATTTGAGTTAGAGTGATTTTGTAAGTGGATCAGGAAATTGTCCACAAACATGACAGTTTGTTGGCAAGACAAAAGCATACTTCCACCATATTAGAACAAGTAACTTTTAAAGCAGTATTTTTGTTTTTAAAGAACATTTAAACTGCTGTCCTGACCAGCCCATCAAATAGACTACCATTAATAGACTAATCTCCTTCTGTTTCACACTCATCCTGCATTGATAGACCCTGGTATTCCCACCCTGCTCTACTTTCTTTTGATACTGTGAGAAAAGGCAAAATGGGTGAACGGGGTTCAGAGAGCTGCCCTCTGATAGACGTATGCTAAACCTTCCAAGTCTTACTTATTAGTTCTGTTCACACAGCCTGTGTTAAGGCTGGAATGATGCAACAGGCCTCCTGAAAACTGTTGGTGGCTGGTTTTTAAGATGTTTTTACATGTTGCTCAAAGTTAGTATTAGGCCAACAGATACTTAAAGGACCAACTTTGTTAACAGAGGATTTCTCCTCTTTACTCCCTCGGACATCTTACAATGTTTTTTTTTTTTTTTAAACTTTTTAATTGAAATATGTATTTTATGTAACTTTTTTTGTAATTCGGGAATACGTTGCTATTGTAGTTTTATGCAGCAGATTTTTGCTGAAACCCAATGAGATATACAGAAATGAAACGATGTCTTTGTTATTTCAGATAGAGACACGGACATCAGGGAATATTTTGGGATTTTTATGATTAACTTCGGATTTTATATACTGGTACATTTTTTAATTTGAGGCCACGTTAGCAAAACCACAGTTTGGTTTTAATGGAAAAACATTTGATCTAAGGACAATGGGATGATTTTAACTGGTACAGATGTAGAACGTGGTGTTCTGTAAATATTTTGAAAAATGGATGGTTAAGTATGATTTCTGTTTTTTTTTAAGAGAAACACAGTAAAAATTGTAAAGGTCACACAATGTTTGAACTTGCTAATTGCTGCTGGCTAGCCTGAAGGAAAAAAAGTGGGGGAGTTGAGAGGGTGCTCTTCTCTGTGAGGTGGAAACCTGGAAACTGGGGCTCAGAGGAGATGCTTTGCCCAGGTGGTGGAGCTAGATCCACCCAGGCGTTTTCTGAATGGTTGCCATGGGAGATTAAAGTATTCCTAAAACATGCATGAAGGAATCAAGGCATTCTCCAGGTATGCTTTTAATAAGGGAATAAGATTATATGATGTAAAGCTAAAAAAAAGTGGACTTTACACCTTCCTTTTAAATCATGCCCCACATTTTTTGTCATGGCCAATCACATTTACACTGTTACACAAGCTGACTGCTTTACAATGTGTCAATGTGTCAAAACAGCATTTTCCCATGAAGAGATAGAATGAAATATTTACAAAATGTGAGGAGTGAACTCACTTTTGTAACATACTGTACAGGAGACAAAGAGTGTGACATGAAGACATGTCTTCCACACATACTTTAATTTTGCACGCTCACAAACCAAGTCAAAATTTAAACCAAAATGGGGAAAAACTAAAGTGAAGCCCTCAGAGATCCACGGGTTGGAGAACACAAATGTGAGGTAACAATGCCCGGTGCAAAGGAAAGTCAGATGAAAACTAGCTTGTGGGCTCATTTTATGACTCATCACTCTTCATGGCAGATGTTGGTGTGGGATTCAATCAAAGACTGCACAACCAAAATAAGCTTAGCTGTCAGAGCAAAGCGAGACTGTGTCACATCGGTGCTCCATGACAGCTGTCAATATCAGGAGGAAGACGAGGGAAGGAGGTGTGGGACTTAGTGCAGGGAGGGAAGGACACAGGTTTGTAGGCCTGATGCCTTGGGACAGCTGTCAATGAAGGGGAACAAATAAAGATGGCTGCAGGGGAGAAAACCAGGGGACAGCGGTGAGGTTACAAAGGCAAAGTGTCACTTACCGAGAAAGTGGTGTAAGACAAAAGATGGGAGAGAATATGACAAAGTAGCGAAAGTCAGTGAAATGTGTGATGTTGTTGTCACTGTCAGCGAGAGAGAAATCAGCGAGACAAAGAGGGGGTGACAGATTTGTCAGACAGTGGCAGTATTTCTGCTCAAACCATAGCAGTTTCCTCCAAAAACAGGCAATAAATGGCACAAAGGCTAAAAAAACACTCCACCACCGTGGAGTCGCCCCTCTGAAGGATTTCATGTTTTCTGACAACTAAAGTTTTCACTTCTTAAGATTATAGAGAAGCAGAATTCTCACTCTGGCTTTGAGATATTTTGGATGTGACCAATAGCAGTCCTAAAAAGCAGATTGCTGCTTTTTAGGAACATCCAGGAAGTAGCAAACTATTATTGTGAAAGCTTTTCCAGTTGTGATGATCAGTACACATGGAAAAGATGTTCTAATGTTGGTCAGTGAGTGAGAGATGGAGTCTTTTGAAATGAAACTATCAGACACATGAATTCCTTGACTCTGATTGGCTGGACCCACAAGTGTGGAGAAAAGGAAGACCTTGGAAGTTCATTTCTGCGCTAACGTCAGAAGATAACTTTTGACGTTTCTACTGAGTGTATTCATGCACATAATGTAGCGTTAGAATTTATAAAACGCTTTATACGTTTTTATGTAGGCCACCATAAGCATCTTAGATGCCCTAAATGTGCAGTATGTAACTTTTATTAAAAAAAATATAAACCATGTTGTGAAGGTGTAATATGAGAGAGATAATCTGTGAAAATATCAATCTCCTCCACCTCCTGCCTGACCTGCTATTGCCATATAAAGAAATGCTGTGCTCCCGACCAATCAGAGCCAGGGGGAGGGTCTTGGCGCTGCCACTCAACCTTGTGTTTACTCGCTGCTAATGGTGGCAAAAACATGCTATTGCAGAAGAACTGTTCATCTGCCATCATCGGTGGCTATGCTAACTAGCCTTAGCAATTGTGACAAGCAGCACTATCTGCTATGCAGGTGATTGACAGCTCTAAGACCCGCCTCCTGGCTCTGATTAGTTATTTCTAGTTGGGACTGAGAGCACTGGGAAAAGACAGAGGAGCTTGATTTTTTACTGATTATCTGTCTTATATCATACTGTCACTACATAGGGACAGTTTCAATAAATGTTAAAAAAAAAAAATGTTTTAATGATCATTGTATACTGTCGCTTTAAGTAACTGTATATATATCAACTGTTTGGAGGCATCTTGAACTGAAAACACCAGGTTCACTGCAGCTGAGCAGTAGAAAAAGTGTGAGCATTTACAGCACAGCATTCCTGCATTTGAGTAAAAATCAAAGAAGTCTCTGTTAATGTGCATTCATCATATTGCTAAGGTAAATTCATTTCTGGCTTCACTGCAAGTAACATTAAAACGTGAGAGCAGCTGCTGCCTGCAACAAGCTTGGTGGCCGAGGGAGTAAAACTGAGGGACAGAATAAAAAACAATGACAGTCACCCACCAGCTGTTTATATAAAGATGCATAATTGATTGTAAAATCAGGCTGTCAGGTCTACTTTCCAGTCCCTGCATGCTTTACCACAACCTGCGTTGTGGCTGTTCTTTTCCATCTAAAACTAAGAATACTAAACATATGGCATCACTAAGATTAGGATAGTCATGCATCATCGAGACCTTTATGTAAATTAGTCTTGCACTTTGCTACATTTTCAGTATTGGAGGTTTAGGAATAGATAAAAGCTTCATGAAAGTCTGTTTAATCCAGTTCAGAACCAGTTTATGTCGGGTTCCGGGGTTTTTTCCCCGCATTTTTATTATTTTTGGTTCCTGCTGTTGGTCCATGGGTTGTCCACTAGACGGTATTGGAGGCCGCTACCCGGAGAGGCGGGTCCTGGCTCTGCACACCTGTCGGTGGTTATCTCATCATCACCTGGAGGAGAAAAGACGCTGCCTGCCAGTTCTTCCACGCCAAAGTGTCTCACCTTCATGGTACACTGTAGCTCCTCAGAGTGACCTCTGAGTTTTCCTCCTGAGATCTTTTTCTCTGAGTAACTCTTCGTTGTCTTTTTTGTGCTCTTCAGGTGCACCCTCTCAAGTAGTCTGTCGGACTCACCTTTGAGAGACTCCTCGTTGTGGCTTTGTGTAAGGCTTCCTCGTTGACGCCGTGGATAATTACCCACTGGTTGCCCAAGTTTCCACCTCCACCGCTCCTGTTGGATTTTAAGGTTCCCTGTTGTTTCTGACTGGCAGTCAGAACTCTCCCTTCAGCATCACCGGACCTCGAGCCTACCTGTCCGCCCTCCACCGTTGCTCCAGCTCTGGACCACCCTCCGTCCTATCCCACCTGGACTAGACCCCTTCAGCAAGCAAACCATCCGGAACCCGCAGTAAACTCCCTCCACGTCAAGCGACGCTCCTACCCAAGTAAGACCTGTCCGTTATCCTTATTCATTCTAAGTTCCGATTACCCTGAACTCACCATCTCCTCTCGTTGCTCTCCAGTGGACTGCTGCCCAGAAGGTTTCCCCTCCGGACCCCGACTCATCTGCACATTTTCTATTATTGTAATAAATTCTCTTAACCTGATTTTGGTCTCCTGTGGTGTTCTGCATGTGGGCTCAGAAAGTCAAACCCATCATGACAGTTTAATGGATTTGGGATCATTGTCCAATTAGAACATCCAGTTATAACAAAGTTCAACAATTTTATTAAGGATTTGTGGCTAAATTTGAATACAGCTGATCTTTCATTAATCTGCCACATTGTGCAACACATCATTACTTCTGCCACTCAAACAGCCCCTAGCATGATACTGCCACCACCATGCTTAACAACTGATAGATGGAATTTAACATTTTCAAACAATATTTTCCTGCATTTATTATTGTCATTTAAGACAAAAAACTAAAGACTGGAGTGTTTTAAAATATAAATTTAAAAACTTGTACACAGTTAAGCAAAATAAAGGTATTTCAAATAAAAAAAAATGTAAAAAGTAAAGTCTTAACACACTAGACTGAAAACATTCACATCATTTATAAAGATGATACATTTTTAAAAACAGATTACCAACAGTTAACCACTGTTAATTCAAATTCTCAAAGAATATCAAACTCTTATTTCCGCTTCTGTCATTGCAACTAATATGGCTGTTTTTGATATTTTTATTGAACGTTTGGATATTTTTACACTGTTTTAGCAAAGTTTTCAGAATTAAATTCCCTGATTGTACACATTATTTAAAAACAATATATTATTTTTTTTTTTTAAGTAATCCCTGCAGCAGCAGTGGGCGGGGCTTGTTTTAGAACAATGTAAAAAATGTAAGTCAAGTCTTCACAAGTGTCAAACTGAAATCCAGGACAGTCAGAACATTTATTTTAGGTGTGTTTTTATCACATTTGAAATATACAGGATACTTCTATGTCGTCATTACAACATACTTTATCTTGGCATATCAGATACAAAGCATTTAAATAGTGCATAATTTTAAAGTGGAAGCACAATTTCTCATAGCTTTCATTTTTTTTAACAAATAAAACCTTAAAAGTGTGGCACACATTTGTATTCAGCCCCACTGAGAATAGAACCAATATTGACTGATTCTGCTTTGCAAATTAGTTCATGTTCAGTCATCTTAAAAGGAAAGCTTCTGGGAACGGCAATTTTTTAAATGTTTCTCCAGATTCTCTATTTGACTTAGGACTGCTTGTGTAAATACACAGCCATTTAAAAAATGTTTGGGATGAGGCAAATTACAGTTTCCCCTCCATATTTAAGAAAAATATGACAAATATAAAGTAGATTAAGATATTTTTGTATACTTTGACTATTCATACAGAGAATATTTATGAATTGGTGAAAAAATACAAAATAAAAAAGGTATAGATAAACAGTTCTGTGGTAAAAAAAAAAAGAAGCTCAAATAGCAATGGACAATTATCTATATTTTATTATACACAATTATCCAGCCTCTTCCAGATATTCAAGACAGTCAGTGAGAGGGCAACACAGAGACAAACAGGACTAACAACTAGCCACACACACACACACACACACCCCCACCCACCCCCCCACACACCCACCCTCACTCATAATCCAATATAGAAAGACCATTAGACCCAATGTGGACTGCAAATTTCAAATATGAATACTTACCTGCATATAAGATATGAACTGTGTGCAGAAAGACCCCAGGCTTGAATTCAGCCCAGAGCCTTCTGAGAGGCCACAGCACTAACTACTGTTCCACTGTCCAGACAGCAGGTGGAGCTTAACTTTAACTTCCATGAGAAGTGGACAAATAACTAATTTGAGTTCCATTAGTTGTTGATTACTACAAAACCTGCATCTAAATGTGTTACTGGGGCTGATGTGAAGCTGGCTTCTCAGTATGACATTTGACCATCCAGGCAGGAGCAAGTGTCTGAATAGCTAGGGTTTTGTGTGTGTTAGCTTTATGTTAAATCATCACCCTTATTCGACAACATGGAGATGATTGCCAAAAACATCATGGCAAGATGCTTCTCATATTATTAAGCCACATGGAGTCTGATCCTACCAATGTCAGTTGATGCATAAACACATACCACAGATCAGACCCAGCAGTTGGATTTTTGCAAAAGATTTCAGGCTATGAAAAAAACAAAACAAACAAAAAAAAAAACAGGAAATCTGAAGAAATCATATTTTCAAAAACAGCACAGCAGTACGTTTTCCTCCTCCAGGGCAACATTCATTAGCGAAACACCACAACCGCTAATACAAACTTTTTTAACTTCTACAAAATAAAAGTTTTCCATACACAAAAAAATCTGCTCTGAAAAGGTGGGGATCGTGTACAATGTAATAAATTTTTTTAAAGCTAATTTGTATGAATGAAGTCAGATTAAACAGTGAAGAAAAAAAGCCCTCAGGCTATTATTAATAATATTAGTGTGTGTTTTGGTTTCAGGTTAGATCAGAGACAATTGGCCTTATTTTCACTTTAAAAAAAGAAACTAGACAAAAAAACAAAAAACAAAAAACAAACAAGCTACAGCGTGGACCTGTCGGAGTCAGATTTAATACAACAAAACAAAAGAGAAAAGTGTGAGAATGAAGCACAACAGAGTAATGCTGAGAACGGAGGTTTATAAAGCAGAGAAGGCGATTAAGTGCGTGTGAGACTCCCACCGCTGTGGGTTGGAAACAGCACAACCTTCCCTGAGAGCTCCTTCATGCTCAAGCGTTTGTCTAGTCTGGGCAATACATCTTCTGATTGACTCCGGGGGTGGTTGTGTGTGTGTACGTGTGTGTTTGAGAGAGAGAGAGAGAGGACTTATTTATTCAAGCTTTCTTCAATTGACTCCTTAGGTGATGGCACACACTGTGAGTGTGAATATCACTCTGTGCCTGTGACCTATTTTCAGCCATTTGCCTGCTTCTGAGGGTTTTGTCAGGTGGCACCGCAGCAATATAAAGTGGTCTAATAGCCATTCCTGAGATTCCCATTTCTTTTCAACCGTTGGGTGTCTCTGTTTCTCTTCCACCCTGTATCTCTCACTCTCTTTGACTCTGGATCCCTCACCAATTCCTCTATTTGCTTGTCCTGAATTCTCTTTAAAGCTACTCTGTCTCTCCATTTTCCCTCTCAGATGTTGTAGCTGTCTGTGTCCAGTTTAATTTTTAATTTATATTGCCATGTCTTTCACCATAAGCAGTGGGAAATGTGAAACACCATATTTTGAGACGTCTACATCCAGTTTTTACCCATAGACAAAGCACAATTCTCAAATCTCAAAAGAGTTTTTTTCAGATATAATTTTCTCTCTTTGATATGGTTCAGGAAAATGTTTTAATATCTTCATGTTTGAATCCAACCAGAGCTACGCTTCTTAAAACAGGAGGTTGGAAAACAACTAAAGTGACTAACTGTTAAGATCAAGGTTAAACAAGAATGAAACATTACCTGGGTTATTAAACAAGTACTGTTTTGTAATTTTAGCATTTCTTCTTCAAGACCAACTTAATCCATTTGGGATTGCAAGGTAACTGGTTTCTATGTTCATAGGGAAAACATATGGTACATATGTTTTTTGAGCAATGAGGCCTAAAACCGTTGCTCAGTTACGCCAACAAGAAGATTGTTGAAAGATGCCTAAAATATTTGACCAAATTATTAGATTTTTTAAAATCTACATTTTAGATTTAGAAAAAAATGATGTCATCTAGTGTTAAGAAAAATGTATGGAAATTTCTGACTTCAAAGAAAGTTTCAAAATAAAAAAAATAATTATCTGTCATTTGGAAAAGGGAAACATGTGGAAGTCCAAACTTGCACGAAACAAGAAAGGGTTAGTCTGATTTGTTACTATGAAAAATCAAGGTTATGTCTCTTTTTAGAATGTTTTCAATTGTAGGATTAAGAGCAGTAATAAAACTGTGCATGCATTTGATTTTTTAAAAAGAACACTGAATACATTAATACATTCCAACAAACATTTGTGATAACTCCTTTGTTAAAGTAGGTTACAAGCTCAAAACGCATGCCGTCTCCTGACGCATGTCAACACAAATCAGGTCTACGGGACAAATTAATTTTGGCTGGATCCCATGAGATAATTATGTCCTCCACCACTCATTCCTCATGTGTGACACCTTTTACTTATAAATGAATAAACAACTCTTCCATTTGGGGTAGTAATTATTAGTTTCCACACATGGCCATTCTTAAATGGGTTCTGGAACAGCCGTCAGCAGGAGGGAGGTGAAAAATGTGTCCAGACAAGAGCTAAATGAGCTAATCTTATTTTGTTGTTGTTCGTGTTGAAGCGTGTGTTACTTTGCGTGTGCCTTTGGTTGGTGTGTGTGTGTGTGTGTGTTTGCGTCGCCTCTTGCCTCGGTGTACGCCCGCTCCGGCTCTTTCACGTGTTGTAATTGAACCATTGTTTTGGGGATGTTGCTTTAGCACATAACATATTTCTTGCTAGCTAAACAGGAGCTGTAATTGAAATTAAAAGGCACCCACATTTATCATGCTGAGCTAAGGCTTAATTGAAATGTATATTTGTGCAAGCATATGTGGGTGTACCGGAGAGAGAACAGGATGGGCTTGGAGACGGGAGAGAACTAGAGCAATATCGTGAAAGATGGAGGGAGACAAAGTTGGTGTCAGTGTGTGGGTGTAGGTGTGTGGCTCCATTTGAAAACAGAGTGAATATGTAATTAAGTGGGGAGACTCCATATCTGTGGCTGTCGCAGTGATATATAACACAGGAGACAGATAATCCACACCTTACCTCTCCAATGTGGGACTGATCCATTCACTCTTGTTTTCATTCGCATTTCAAATCCTTTATTTTTACCGTTTCTTTCACTAAAATGGATTATTTTCTGCCTTTGTCTACAAAAACTAAATGGTTTTATTAAGCTACTATTGTAAATGCCTATAAGTGATTAGTAATGTCCAAATCTGATTTAAGATAAAGGATCTGGTTTGCGGCAAAGGCATCTTTGGATCACTCGTATTGGAGTCTTGAACAAAGCTCAACCTGCTGCTGGTGTATCAGGGATCAGACTTTTGTTCATCTGTCCCTCCCAAACAGAAATTATAATGTGAATCTGAAAAATATTTTATAATTTATCTGTATTACAAATCATCGGTTCCTGCATTTTATGACCTGATTAACAAAACAGCTGTTTTATCGTTCTATGTCTCAAAATAATTTCCAAGCTCAGTTTATTAAGTCAGTCAGTAATATTTAATCAATACTACTCAGTCTGAAAGAGAAAAATTGTGCGAATGATTCACTGGGATGTGTTTTTAGATTTAACACAGTAAAACTTTTTAAAACTGCTAAGTCAGCTTCTTCGGTTTATTGTTTTTCACAAGGTGTATCATTTTTTTTCTTTACATTTATTGTGCAAAGTTTGCAGCAATATTCCAGCTTGTCAGATGAGAAGAGAAGAAAAGTGCATTTACATTTTGCAGTAACAGTAAACGGGTAAATAGGCTTCATCTATTTTCTGGCCTTTTTCTGTGAGCTACAGATACTTGCTTATGTAGTCCAGCAAGGCCGGACTACGTGTTTTGATTTGTGTTTTAAATGCAAGTAAAGTTATACTAGAATAAAGTCGGAACTTTATCATAACTCTTCACCAAAATCATTCCTTTCCTACTCATACCCTCAGTATGAGCAATACTGAGGGTCTTGTAAGGTCATAGTTGGTATTGGTTTTTAAAAAAGGGAAATACTTAATCTTTTAACATTATCTTCAGCTCCATTTACAACAGTGCTGAGTAGGCTACTTCTACTGACAGGTAACCTATTGATTAGTTTGCAAACTGCTGCCACCTAGTGTCCGGAGGCTTGTTTCTCAGGTAAGTGTGAATAAAGACAATTATAAAGTCCTGCTTCTGGCTGCCTCACTACGCCTCAACTCGTCCCCTGAGAGGGATATTCTTTGTGATAGTTACAGTTAGATTTATTTCCTAGCTTCCTTGTTTCTCCTCCATTGCGTTTCTCCTCCATTGCTGCCTCGTGTCAGTCTACCATTTACTCCTCTTCCCCAGCTGCTGGTCATTTACCTCATTAAGCCTCACTCACTCCCTTCTTACTTCTTATCTATTTCCCCATTGGTTCCCCTCTCTCGTCTCGCACCTGAAACTTGTTAACTAATCAGCCCAGGTCTTTTGATCCAGGATTCAACCTCACAGTGTTCATACCCTTCTCCTGTTCACACTCCTTGCTCCCAAGTATTAGGGGGTTGTTATGCCAATGCCTGAATAAGATGCCGATTGATAAATGAGCAGTAGTGCCATGGTTAAATTATGAATATATTTTATGTAACTGTTTACATCCATTGCTACCATGATTTACACCACACACACACACACACACACAAATCTAATTGTGTCGTTCCAGTAGCGCAAAGCTAACTTGTGCTAATGTTTGGCATGTTGCATCGGAGGATAAACAGAAAAACTGCTAGGCAAAGACTCTTTTGTTGTGTAATCTGTGAAAACTGGGGACAGAGGTTTTCTTTTCCTTAATTATTACAACAAACCAACATCAGGCATTTCATTTTCTTAAAGTTGAAGTTATTTAACATGAAACGATGGACATTTTACATCCTCAGGGCCTCATTTGGGCCTCTAGAAATCTTCCACTGGCCTTCTTAAAAACCGTAAATTTTGCAAGCATGCAGAGATCCTTTTGTGTGCTTAAATGAATGCTTTTATTTAGGATTATTGATTCCTAAATAATCTGCCATATACAGTTCATCAGCATTGCTCTACCTTAAGCAGAAAAATGCAACTTCTGGGGTCCAAAAGGACATTTTCAGTTTGTAAACCTTTTCTATGGCTTCATGACCCCAGAACCTAAACATGACCTTGACACTGACCTCTCACCACCTGAGCCCTCATAAAACACAATGAGGTTTATTGCTAACATATGATTAAATCTGTTTAATGCTTTTGCAAGGCACTGTAAATAAAAATGAAAAAAATGTCCAGCTTTATTTTTAGAAGGTAAAACCAGAATCTCATTTCTTGTGGACTCCAATATATCAGGCTGATCTAGACTCTGATATGTAGCCGGAGTCACATTTGGCTTGGGGGAGCTTGAAGATTTGAACTACAAGGTGCTTCTGAGTGTAATATAGCGATGTTCAATTTATCACTCTTTGCCATGGCTGTCTCGACTCAGGGCTAGCACTGCTCTTTGACAGGACGTCATTCTACACTTCATTGACCTTACTTCTACTTTCCATGGCCCTCACTTCTGACAGCTGTCGGTTAATTTATTGCTTTTCGTTTTTCTGAACCTTGCTATTATAAAACCACAATTTTATGGCTCTTCACACGGAGAGAGCATTATGCAGTGGAGTAGCGTAGGCACATCAGCCGTGCTTAGCTCCATTTCATTTACCGAGGCAGACGGTGTGACTGGGACACTCCACCAATTTTTCATATCAAAGTCAATTCATTTGTGAGGAGAGGCACTCCAGAGTTACAGCAAACTGTTACAACAGCAATGTCTTCTGCTCTCGCGTCAGCTTTGTAAATTCTAAGAAAGTGGAAGTGTTGGCGTTGTTTGTGTCGACTAATCTCCAGGGCTGACAACACATTCATCACACACTGTGTGTTGTTACCCTAAGACAGCGACACTGTTATTTTTTTTACCCGTCTGTCTCTTGACATCATGAAAATGGAACACTTTTTAAATTCATCCCAACACATGCATTGACATGAGCTACAAACGAACAGAGGCATTAATTAACAGCACAGCTGACACGGCAGACGCAGTCTGTACTCCAACATCAGACTTTGAACAGTCAGACAAAACAGTAACTAAAATAATATGATGTGCAAACTAATTTTATTGAGTAAAAATTAATAAGACTCAGTGATGATGTATGCATTTTAAATGTACGGTCGTCTGTGATTTTAGCTGCATTTTCATTAACCTTAAAATAGCGCCTTTTGACATTTCAAAAATAAATTTGCGTAATGGAAATGCTACTTTAGAAAACACTCGTTTATTTTGATGAAACATTTTGCTGCTAGGATGAGGTGGTTTTTCAGCGGCATTAAAATGTGTGTATTTGGCAAAACTGCAATGGAAACACTTTCACATCACACCAGTCATGTGATCAATAACTGGATGTTACTACTGGTGAAAACGACAAAGTAAACGACAGGAAGTGGCAGGAGGATGACAGCACTGACCCTTAATGACACTTATTACATGAACAAACTTATTCAAGTGTGATTTTAGTTGCATGTCTTTTTTAATGATAACACCACAATTGCAATTTTGTTTTAAATTTTTTTTTTTCCTTTTACTGAGTTTCAACAAAGTTTTGTGCACATTTGTAACGAAAACGCAGCTTATGTTTATTAGTCACCTGCTCTTTAGATCTTTGGATCATTTCACCCCCACCAGCTGGATATCTATTTTATTTTCACATGTTGCTATTCCTCCAGTCTTTCTTTTGGTTCCCATAAATCAGTCATTTTACCTGCACGCCTAAATCATTTCATGTCAATTAATTTATTTCTTTTATTTTTGTAGCTAATACTGATGTGGGATTACCATGTGACGCCATAACCTTCACTTAAAACATCAACCGTAGTAGAATAGTACTCTGTAATCTTCTGAGTATCACAAATTGGTCTAACTTATCTTTTTTCTTGCTTAATGTTACACCATGGATACAATATTTCACAAAACGGTCACTGTAGCAATATTAATATCAAATGCTATGGAGGCACATGAACACATAGCGGCTCAGAGAGCTGACATCTTATCGCGAGCTGGTAACAGATCATCCCTTTGTTTAGTACAGTGAATATGAACAAATGAATTCTGATTTTGTCCGACCAAGAAACAAATGGGCCAGAATCAGAAGGTGTAAAATTCAGCTTCGTAGTCCTTTGTGCAAAGTTGAAACAATGGCTATTTTTATGTTTCTACTTTTATTTTCTGTAGGCTGGGGGCTCTGGATAGTGCATTTGGATGGGTGACATAAGGGGGAGAAAGAATCAAGTGGGCACATAAAAAATGCGTCAGGTTCTCTGATGCTTCAAGAGCAACATTTCAGTGTGTCCTCAGCAGGGATCCCAAGGAAAGGAGAGGGAACATGAAAAGCTAACTATCTTTTACCTAGATTACATTTAGACACTTTTTTCCCCCAGGATGTCTGTGATTTTGTTGGATAACATTGTATTAGAGCCAACATGCCACAAAACAAAGCAGCAAATGCTTTCAGGAAAACCTGAGTGTTGGCATTTCAAGTATCAGTTTAAGACTTGAAGAACCCCAACCTTTGGTACCAGTTCCCAGAGGATTGGGGTTGTTTTAAAGGTTATTAACCAAGCTGAAATTACTTTATAAAGTAAGTATAAGCAGATATGTGCTACATTAGCAGCACTTTGAGTGGTCAAAATGGCTGGGAAAGCGCATAACTTCAGTCCATTTTACCATTAGCAGTAGCACTACAAGTTCAGTGTGACCAGTTTAGGGTCCATATAGGTACAACCCCAGTGCCAATAAAACTGGGATGCTGTTTAAAACACAAAATACGATAAACTTTTTGCAAATTTTCACTCATTTGGATTTTGATGCCTGCAACAAATAAGTCAAAAAAGGTCAACAAAAGACAGGGGAAAGTTGAGGAACTGACAAAAATGTTCCACAGGTGAACAGGTTAATTAGAAACAGGTGACTGACTATCATGGCTGGATATAAACGAAGCGTCCCTGAGCGACTCACTCACAAGCAAGGATGAGGCGAGTTTCTCCACTTTGTGAACAACTGTGTAGGCAAATAGTCCAACAATTTAAGAACAATGTTCCTCTATGTGGAATTGTAAGGAATTTACAGATTTCAGGAGGCGTGGACTCTACTGAAGATTTAATTTTATCCAATAGTGAACGTTTGGCCGTGAGGTATATAAAACACCTGTCTGGAGGTGTGAAACTTACCAGAAATCGCCTCCACTGCACTGAACGAGGTGCCTGTTGATGTTAATTTGGTATTTGGAAATGTGGCCAACATGGACTGACCGGCTGCGTTCACTTCCTCTGCTGCCACTGCTAAAACTGCAGGCAGACTGCAATTCTAAACCAGCACAGAAAATCAGCATCATTGTTCACAACTTCTTATGTTTCCTAATGCATTCAGTAGATGGAGCCCTACAAACTGAAATCAAGCAGAATTGCATTGGAAGACACCGGCTAGGCTACAACAGCCTTCATAGTGAAACGTTTCAGGTACGAGACTGAGCGTCATGAAGAACAAATACAACAAAGAACCTGGACTTTTAAGCAACTGAGGTTGTACATCAAGCAAGAATGGGAAAGAATTCTATTTTTACATTTTCAACAATTAGTGTCTTCAGTGTTGTTAAAGGAATATGTGATGTAACGCAGTAGTAGACGCGCCCCTGGCCCAACTTTGTTGGAACATGGTGCAGGCATCAAAATCCAAATAGGTGAATATGTGGAAAAAATTGTAATCAAATTTGTTTGAACATTAAAATCTTGTCATTGTAGTGAATTCAACTGCGTTGAAAAGTATTGGCAAATCACTGTATTTTATTATTTGTTTTACATAATGTCCCAACTTCATTGGAATTGGGGTTGTGCTCTTTAACCTTCTGTGCTTTATGCATCCAACATGCTGGGAAGTGCTTGCATTTGTTTACAAAGGGGGGCAATAAATTGCTTCTCTAGGCTTTCGGAGTGAATTAGCTGAGGAAATAACAAAAAGGATCCAATTCAGTAAAACGAAAGCAATACTTCCAGGTAATGCCTCCATGATGCATTACAGTCATTTCTTAATTTAGCAGCAATCACAAAAAAATGAAGCTGCCATTTGTGCACTGCTTGGGAACGGAGGTGTTGGGGGGGTGGAGAGGGCTCAGGGGAGTCTCAGGAGATTTGTTATGCTTTGCCAAAGAGAAAACCCACAAATTCTTTTAAATGCACATCAAAGACGGCAAACCCATTTACATGCAAAACGGAAAGAGAGGCGGCTAAAACGATGCAAATTAGAGTTACAGCTGCGTTGAAACAGATTATAGAGCGCTCAGGGTTAGAAGTCAGTTTAACAATCAAAATCAGTCGAGACTGATCAAAGCACTTGCATGCCACTTACCAAACAGCAACGTCTGCATAACTTTTTTTTTTTTTTTTTTAAAGTCCCAATTTCTTCAATAAAGTGCTTGTCAAGATTGCACCATGAAAACAGTCTAGAAATACTCAAACACCTAAATCTTGTGTTCAGGTTGTTGAACATAAATTCCTATTTATATTTCCAAGGAGAATAATAAGAAATTAAAATCTGTTAACGTTAAACTTCTGAATGAATAAAAAGTGCTTCTTTGTCTTTGTAATGGCTTGCAAAAGTAAACACTTTGCTATATTGTGAACTCAATAAGGTTTGGATGGTTTTCTTCTCACTCTAAGCTGGACAATTTTTTATTAGTATTGGAAAACTATTCACTAAATCCACAAATCCACTGAACTGAGTTTTCGGAGCATGGATGCATAGGGTTGTCTACCTTCATTAGACGTTTCACCATCAAGCATTTTCAATCAAAAAAGCAATTCACAGTCAGTGACAAAGAGTCAAGCAGAAATCAAAGCCAATTTGGAGTCAGTCTTGTTCAAAGCTGTTATTTGCCTGTTGCACTAACTGTTGTTTACCTGAATTTGCAGACAAGCGAGCTGCTTTGTTTTTTTTTTCTACATCGTTCATTAAACCCACACACCTTTCTGCATGAACGACTCCTGACAGCAGTTATTTAGAGAACGAACTGCTCAACATTGTTTGCTTTCTGTAGAATGAATAGAATAAACAATTATATAAGAAGAAAAGCCATAATAAACCAGAATATTCATAAAATATAGTAAAGCGCAAAAATAAAGTTTGCACTGTTAGGAAACAGAAATGTAGCTTGAATGTAACAAGCTAAATGAAAATGTGATTGAAAAATGTATTGATTTCAATAAATATGATTTAAAAATCTAACTTATACTTATTCTACAGGTTCATGTGCTTATCTTTCTGTTACGTTTGGTAAGTATGGCTGACATCAGTGGTGATTGTTAGAAGGTTTGAAGGTAATAAGAAATTAATCGCTGAGCGTGATGCTTTCAATGTTGCCTTCCAGGACAGGAAATCACAGTTTAAACTTGCTCCTCCTTCTCTTGAGTGACACATGTCATGTGTGTGTGTGTGCTGTGTGTGATGAGAATCATGAATGATGTGTGGGTGTTCAGTGATTGATGCCTCATTGACAGCATTTGCAAATTCCCGTCGTCTGATTAGACACAGTCAGACACCAACACACACATCACTTGGTTTCTGCCTTTATGAGGACCTATATAATTGCAAGTATTTTGTTACTTGCAATCATATAAGACCTGAATATTGCAGTTTAACTGAAAAACTGGAATTAGTATTTCACCAGATATAAGCAAAGAAATGTCCAAAACATTCAATATTGTAAAAGCTTTCCATGGTCTAAAACCTAAATTGGTTCTCATGAAGGTAGAAAAACCACTTACTGATTTAACAGTTGGTCTGTGGGGGTCCTACAGTTGATTAGACAGACAGCCTGTGTTGATTGCTTCTCTCCTGATGATTACCCCCCTCAGTCAGCTTCCACAAACACACAAAGACAAAAACAAACCAGAGAGACATTTTTACAACAGATTGCATTCATCAGAGTTAAACTCTACACACCTATTGGTACCACTGGGAAAAATTTATAAAAATTCTTAAAATAAAACAAGCAGCATAACTTCACCCTGCGTCATATGTATCAGGACGTTAATTCACTGGATTAATTCCTAGTTAAAATAACATTTTAGCTTTTCCATGAGTTATGTCAACATAATTTCTCTTTGGGATAAAGTATTTTTGAATTTGAAATTCTCCACCAAAGCAGGTATCTGTGTGACTCAGTTCAAGGAGTTTAATGTTGCTCATCAACAGGATCTTCCCCCGGTCCCTTCTGTCACCCATAGCACCCACCCACCGGTTTCAAACTCATTCCAGCCATACTCCAAAGCTCAAGGAGGGAGGCTGACCAGAACCAACAATAATCAACCAAGTGCCCAACCCCCAAACACACACTCACCAACCAGCCACCCTATCGAAGGTTCTGCCCCCCTACATCAGTTTGTTAGGGATTGGGATCCTCACACGCAGGGGAAAGACCAGAAGCAGTAACCAGGAGTGGACCGTCTCGTGATCGACCCCATCCACTCTTGAGTGATCCATCTCATTAAGAGGTCTAACTCGTTAACGCAGACTAGTCGTAGGTCCTCCGCTCCAATAAGTTAAGCTATCTCTTACTGATAGGTCCAGGGAAAGCGTGGTGCCTCACTGTGGGATCAGAGCTGTCTTCTGTCTCAGCCACATTACAAGGGGTAGACTTGGTGGTCACTTCGATGGTCCCTGATGAGGCTACTGTTTGCTCTGGCTGCTCTGGTACATGAGCAGGCTCCGGTGCTAAAGGAAGATCCTCGGGAAAAGGAGCAGCTTCAGGCCTGGGCTCATCCTCAGCATCAAGCATGAAGACCCCTGGAGGGTCAGGATCCCTTTTTCTGAACTCCCAGAGCAGGAAGACGAAGCAGGTGCAAACTGATTTCAAACGTCCAACTCTTTCTATGATTCTGAGCGCTAGAGGGCGCACACAATTCTCTTTACCCAGGATGACAAGCCAGCCACCAGGGGCAATTACTGTGACAGTGTCAGCAAACCAGACACATCTCTAGAAAATAACTATTTGCTCCCATTCAAAAGAGATAACAGTTCATTTTATGAATAAACAAACAGCAATCATAAAGTACATGCCAAACCAGACGGTGATCAACTGCCTTTTTCAGTGTAATAGTTTTGTTGATTTTCTGAGAACTTTTCCTAAAGTCAATACAGTAGTGTAATAATATTCTTTATTAGTGTTTTGTCATCATTTTTCAATTCCTTATGCTAAACTCCTGGCACTTTGACATGGCAGACTAGTGATATAAAAATGACATTTGTGACACCCATGGTACATACAGATGCTGTGCACCCTGTAAAAGAAATGCTAAATATTTTAGAGGCAAACTTGTTGTGCCAGGTTATAAGGCGCAACCAACTTGTCAGCAGCTCCAGATGGCCAAATAAAACTGTTTTGCAGGTGCTTTGTTTGGGAGTTGACATGTTTACTTCTCTGTGAATCCACCAGCATTATTTATCAGGTGTCAGTTTTAAGGCAACTTTTACATTTTGTGCATTCATGCATGACGACGTATTCTGAACAAGCCTCGGTTTTTAAAAAGGTGTCTGTGTGGAAAAAAAGTCCTCAAGATCTGAATAGCGTTACCCTCTGTCATCACTTTTAATCTAAAATCTACATTAGCCACTAAAACGTCACTATTATCCGTGGATTATGGCACGATGCAGGAGAAATCACATGACTGTGTTCAAAAAACAGACACGTAATTTTCTGATTTCTGTCTGACATTAGGTCAGACTGATTATTCCCTGTTTGGGGGTCAGCATCATTTGGGGAAATAGAACATAATTTTCAAATAGATTTATATATTTTTTGTTGCAAATCTGAATTTCCTTCAGTTATTGCTGTCATCCAACTTTGAAAGCAATTACAGCTGGAGTATGGCATTTTTGCCCATTTCTCATTACAAAACAGCTATTCTAATATATGAATATACTTTGATCTAAAATATTCTATTGTATCAGTGTTTATATTTTTAAGGTAGTTGACCTTTTGAAAGGTCAACCCACCAGTATTCGTGTTTCCATTACAAATGTGTGCAAATTTTTGTCCATGTTCTCCTAATGTTTAAAAAACAACATTTTACAATTGTGGAGTGCCCATTAAATAAGAAATTAAATTCAAACCACACATGAATAAGATTGGTCACACAATATCATTAAAAATCATGGTTGTAAACAGTTACATAATATATTTATATTTCAGCCATGATGCTAGAGCTCATGATCCATCAGTCAATCAGAGGAGGCGTCGGCGTTTTATACAGACGTTGCAGCGACAAGCCCCTCATACCTGGGAGTGGCTACGTATGCAGCATTTTGGAGAAATTGTAGTCATCAATTTTACAGAAAAGCTGGGATTCAACACGTTGAAATGACAACTTTTATGAACTCTGTGATGCTGAGAGAGCTCTAGTGGAGCTTGTTGTCTGAAAACCTCCCCAAAAACAATCCATCATCCTCCTACCACTTCCTGTCATCTTCTTGTTCTTCTTTGGAATTTCCGCCAACAATAATATCCGGTTGTTGATCATGTGACTTGTATGATGCGAAAAGACTGTTTCCATTGAAGTTTTACGAAACATTTCTATTCCAATATGGCCGAAAACCCCCCTCATCCAACCCATAAACATTTTATCGACACATGACTTTTTTCAAAATGTCCAAGTTTCTATTAAACAAATGTATTTTCATCATTTCAATTTTGGGCAATTTTATGGTTAATGGAAACACAGGTACAGGTTTTCTTCCATAGCTGTTGTGTATTTAGCTCCTCTCCTCATATCAGCCATGAGCAGTTTCCCTTTTTCAGCTGAAGACAGCCATCCTTACCCCGTCCCTTTTCTCTAAATGCAATGTTGGTATTCTGTGTGAACTGAACAGAGTCTTGGACCGCTGCTTGACAACTCTAACCCTGGCTTAACCTGCACTAGAACTTTCTATCTGACCCATCTGCTGTGCTTTTTAGTTTCCACTATGCTGTTCATTTTTTTCCTAGCAACATCTGAGGCCCACAGAGAACAGCTGAATTTAGACTAAGACTAAATTACACACCAGAAAACTTTACTGATTTAGGTGAAGTCAGTTACTTGCAATATGTTCCATTTAGGTGTACAAGAGTAAAAAGGAAAAAAAAATCACCTAATAAGTCATTTTACTTTTTCTTCATCTACACTACTTTATATTGCTTTATCACGTGGAATCCTTATGAAATACATGTTTGTGTTTCCTGTTTCCTCTGACAAATAGTCAAGTTATGCAGCACTACCTACCCGTCATTATCTTACATCATTATCAAAATTTCACAGCCTTATTCCGAGATAACCGCTCACGGATGAAGAGTAGCATATTGTTTCCAGACGTCACCTGCCATCTGTAAAAGATTTACCAGCTGAATGACGGCGGAGGGTCCTGCTTGCTGAGATGTGCTCTCCGAGTCTGTGCTCCAGTGTTTATATTTAATCAAAGCGCGTTAAACAGTTCATTTCCACCGCATTTTATCATTCATTGTCTTTAATCAGCGCCATTTCTCTCCTTCCAGTGTTTGCCCAGGGTGTCTGAACGAGCCTATCCTCATTCAGCCAAAACAGCACAATTAAAATGAGAGCAAAATTCTAATTAAAATGATATCGTTTAATGGGGGTGGGGGCTGTCAGTTCTGTCAGCGCAGCTAATTTTACTCAAATGAAATGTTTATCACCTAAATGAATAACAAATGAATTACTTTAGGCGAATTAACCGGCTGATTTATGTAAAAAAAATTTAAAATAACGTGGGCCTCTTCATGCCCATTTGCTGTCTTTCAAGGATATCAATCAAAGTAAAATACACAGCGCCGTTTGTACCGTGGCTGATGTAATTGTTCAGCCAGTTTCCTGCCCTTTTTCCAAGCAATTTTTTTGCCCTCTGACTCAATCTGTATTTTCACCATTTTCCCTGTTATGTTTTCATTCGTCTCATTATTCCACCCCAACGATTGCTGATGTTTTGATATGCAAAATATGTATTCTCTCTTGAAGTAAATCTACAAACAGTTTGGTTTCTGTCAAGATGAGAAGACTGAGCAAACTGCTCTTTTATATTGGTCAATAAGTTAATATTACACAATTGCCTCTGTTAAAATTAGTTTGTCAAATGTAACTGACCATGACTCAAATACTTTATGAAATGTCATCCTGTGTGATGGTTGTTATGAATAAAAGTTTGAGTCAATTCGTTTTTGTCATTTATTAAAAGTATAAGATTCGCCACAGAAAGGGAAAATAAGCTGATACACAGGTGTAAAACAACTTTACACCATTTGTATTCTGCTATTCCTCGCTCTCTGTGTCAGCACACAGACCCGTTGCCATGGCAGCTGACAACATCTCCGTCAACCCGCAGAGCAGAGTAATAGATTGACCAGAAGGGCCAGCAAAGTAGTTAGCTTCCGCTTGCATTCACACTGCCTCCCAACGTATCAGTTCACTTCAGCCGGACCGAGACGTAGGTGTTTAGATGGATCAGAGTTCGCTTTTTTAGTCCGCATTAGAATTCAAATTTGCATTCTCACTCCCCAAATGAATCAGACTTCCTAGACAAATGAATTAAACAGGGCTGGTATGACTGGCTTAGTCAATACCAGCCCTTTTGAGTAATCTGGATTACCTTGTCAAGACCTCGTCTTTGCCAAAAGAACTGCAAATCATCTTCATGTAACTCACCTTCATCATCATCATCCTCTCTTGTGCATTACTTTTCCGTCCTCCCATGACTCCGCCTCCTGCCAACCGCCAAATATTCTGTACAGTCAAGAAACCTCTGCTGCCGTTTCTCCTGCCAAATCAACACACAAGGACAAACAACACTCTCCTCTCACTCCTTCCTGACGTCTTCATCTACCTTTCATACGATTCTCATTCCAGATTCCATCTTCCGATCAACTCAAACTCACCTGTCAGATCTCCACAGTTTTCCTGATTGCCGCCCTCCAGTTCCTCTTGCACCATTTAGAGATTCATTGATCATTTATTGTAATAAACTCTCTGCATGTGGGTCAGAAGATTAAACACCACCATGACAAAAATAGTTTGTCATCGAGACTAATCTAACGACATGAACACCATTGAAAGGAAAATAACTTCCAGGTGGCAAATCTTTATTTGCTAATTTTAAATTGATTCTGCTGAAGAAATGTGACTAAAAAGATTCACTATCATTGTAACATATAAGAAGTCTTAAATTTTGTGGACATAGTGATGATCCACCATATTCCACAAAGCTTTGTGTTTGACTTGTCGGTTAAAATCAAAAATTACCAGCTCGAGAAATGAGCTAATTAGCTGTTGTTTTGGTAAGTACACAGATGTAGGTTCTGTGGTTGATTGTGGATCCAAATGCAAAATAGCGAAGGCATAGAGATGATAATGAAAATGTTTAATGAAAAATTGAGGAACTTAAAATAATACACAGCAAGCCAAGGCAGAAAATAAATCATAAATCCAAGAAATAAGCACACAGAGACACGAGGGGTAAGAGAGCTGAACGGAAAGTAAAGAAGCAGCCAACAAGGAGTGACTGAAAAAGAGGCGCTTAAGTACTGGGAGGTAGATTGCTGAAACAAGACCTAGGCTGATGAGCTAACAGGTGTGAGTAGGGGGAGCTGGAGGCAGACTGAGGAGGAGGATAGAGAGACAGAGAGAGAGAAAGAGGCACAGGGGGCGAGTCAGATTTATTTCTGCTCCTGTGTACTCTAACACTAAAGAAAAATAAAACTAGATTAACAGAGAATAACTAACCAATAAATAAACATAATCGGAAATTATGAGAAGAACTGAACTAAAGTGAAACAGAAACAAGAGAAATACAGTGAAAATTAGAAACAAACCAAATAATGATGAAACTACAATTAAATCAAACCACAATGCAACCTAACAATGTGAGATCCTGACAGAGGGATCTGTGATATGGAAAGATACACCACAACAGTTCAATGACTCATTTACACTAGCATTTACTTTTGTCCAAACCTAACTTCTATTTGTTCATAAGCATTGTTTGTGAATAGACTTGTTATCATGCTAATTAGCCAGAGAACCTCTGTGTAGCAAACTGTCAAGGAAAAAAAACAAAGAAAAACGTTCCATCGTTTCCAAAGAGGAAAATACTCGGCTCTTTGTTAGGTTAATTATATTCTCTCTGTGACATGTAATTACTGTTACCTTTGTTCTGAAAACCTCAATGGTGAACATGTCAGCAGAGTAGTCTAATATGTGATTATCTACCCTGAGGCCCTTTTCACAACGTGAGATAAATGGAGTTCACCTTTGAATGTGCTGAACACCAGTGGAGATAAGAAAGCCAAGTTGGATATTCATTCACAATTTCGTTTCCAGACTTTCCCCCTTATTCTCAAAGTTATGGCAAAAATATTTTTGTAGTGGCACACATTTATTTTTAAATGTGGACTGTGATATTAGCTTTGTTGTGCTGCTGCCGTATGTTTGGCATCGAGTTGCTGTTTCAGACTTGAATAGCTTTGCTGATTAGCTAACTCATTTACCATAGTCTTTTCCAGTGTCCAATCAGATCATTTCTTGAAGCAAAAATTAACCCCAAGAGGGCGCAGGGAAGCAGCTTTGTCATCCATCACTGTTAGCGTTCGTCGTTTGTGCGTCTGATTTATGGTCGTACTAGTCACACGTGAATGTAAAGGATCCTGTCATGTCCCATGCTATTTTAACTCTTTGCTTCTGTTTTTTTTTTCTGTATTGATTTCTTATTTTCTTTTATTCATGTCTCTGTTAGTTCAGTTATTTTCAAAGGATCATTTTATTCTTTGTGAGTCATTAATTTCCTGGTTTTCCTGTTTCTCCTCCATTGCTGCCTCGTGTCAGTCTACCATTTACTCCTCTTCCCCAGCTGCTGGGCATTTACCTCATTAAGCCTCACTCACTCCCTTCCTACTTCTCATCTGTTTCCCTATTGGTTCCCCTCTCTCCCTCCACAGTCTACCTCTCCTCACACCTGCAACCTGTTAACTAATCAGCCCAGGTCTTTTGTTCCAGCATTCAACCTTACAGTGTTCATACCCTTCTCCTGCTAAATCCTGTTCATCTGCCTAATCCTGTTACCTCCATGTTCTTCCTGTTAATTTTGTTCTGCTCTGGCTCCCTGCGTTCTCCATGGTTTTTCATTGTAAGTTTTCATTTTTCATTAAAACTTTCAACACGATCCGTTCTCCCAGCTCCTGTCTGCATTTTGATCCATCAACAAGCTCACTCTTCATGACAGTTCCAGCTTTGGAGTTTTGCATGTGTGTTTAAAAAAAGTAATTAGCTTACTTAATTAGATAATTTATCAAATTCAATTTTGTGCAATTAGGAGTGAGGCTGTCACATGTGGAATAGTGAATTGTTACTTTCCAAATGCATTGTACATATGGTATTTTTCTGATTCCCTTACCATGTGTCCAAAGCCTGGACAAACGACTGTCGTTGTGCAAAGCACTACTTCAACTGGGGTAGCCTGATGCCGTGATCGGTATGAATGGATCCCTGAACCTTTGTGAAAAAAGCCCCTCCAGCGCAATAGTAGGAAAAAGAGTTTTGAGAAGCTGAGTAATGGCCACAGATGATGGAATGTTTGGCTTAGCTCTGCCAGTCAGTCCTTCAGTTCGATCTGAGCTCCATGAATGCTGGTAATGGCCATGAATGAGGGGCTGGTTTGACCTCTTGGTGGGCTGGCTGGCTAAGCTTGGCAAGTCCATCACCTGGTTGGTTGTGAGCTCCATCAAGGTGGGCAAAAGGACTCAGATGGGGGACTGGTTTGACCTCCAGGCAGGCTGGTTCGCTAAACTTGGCCAGTATGACCTCAGGTTCTGACCTGAGCACTGTGTATCGATAACTGGGGCCCATCTGACACTGTGCAGGTGGGCTATGGGTACCAATGCCAGATACGGCCGAGCCCCAATGGTGCTCATACATATGGGCCCAGGTCATGTGTTTTAATAACCTGGGCTCAGCAGGCTTCAAGGCATGACACCTCAACATACATCCCGGATACAGAAAAATAACTAACCATTGGTGTGCAAAGCACTGCTGCAACAGAGGTGCTAGTTGCTATTATTTGACAGTAATCCCTCAGGAGGGGCACAGAGCGAGGGAAAGCAGGGGAGAGAAGCATTGGCCAAGGGATCCGAGGAGTCCGGCAGTGGTCTGCAGCCACTACATGTGAGGCGCCCACACTAACCACAGCACCAGTATCGTTTGCTGGAGTTTGCAGAACCCCTTTGGAAAATTATTTACATTTTTGTACAATTTGAACTAACCTAGTTCATCATCTTTCATCTTGGAAAAATCCATTTTGTCACGTGATTGCCACTATTCGACAACTCCGTTAAAAAGTCATTGCAGAGTAAAGAATCGACTAGTTGGTGCTTTTGTTTTCTTCTCTACCCATTACACTTTAGTTTCTTTAGGATTTTAGTTTTGAGAGGCCTTTTTTTTTTTTCAGAGGCAGCTGGAGCGAGAGGAAAGTTTGAGCTCTCGTCCTCAAAGTTCATTTCTGTTTCTATCCCGGCAGGAACTACTAATGGATTAGTTCAACGTGCTGATTTGTGCAGAAATCCACTGTGTTTTAGTGGGAGTGGTGGGAAATAAAAGCCATCTCCTTCAAATCCTCTTTATCATGAGTTCATCACTTGTTGGACACCCAAGCTTTTCATCGAGTATGGATAAAACGCATCTTTGCGATTCAGCATTGTAGCTGATGGAGAGATCCAGATATAGCGGCGGTAAAAGGCAACACTTTTCTACTTTGTTCCATTATGGCGAAACACACATCTCTGTTAAATAATGCATAGCTGTCACCTCCTTTATTCCTACGGATGGAGCAAAATGACAAACGTCTGCAGGAAAAGAAATGTGGCTACGCTTCGTGGAGAAACTGCTGACACTTCGTATTGGCAGATGCCCTGAAAGTGGATCTTTTTTTAACCCTCGTGCGATCTTAACATTCTGTTTACTCCCCTTGACCTATGGGTCAAAAATGACCCGCCCTAACAAAAGCACCTTACTTGAATTTGAATTCCAAAATCTATTTTGCACGATGAAACAATATTCAACTCAATTTAATTCATTTTTATCATGTATTTTTTTGTTACACAAAACAAAAAGACAATCAACAGTATTACACTTTTTTTTTTACGACAAACCAACTGTCATAAGTTTTCTTTTACACAGTAAAGGTTTATTATTGTAATTATATAAATATGAAGATATTACTTCTGAATTAACTACACTGAAAGGGGAACAAGTCAACAATCGGTAACTTTTTTTGTCTACAGTTCATTCTTTTATTCTGTTTAGGACGTCAATTATGAAAATACTTCTCTCATACAACATCGTTGAAGATGTTCAAAATCTTATGTTTAGCATCCTGCAAAATAATTTTTCTGGAAGTTAAATAATTTTTGCATGATTTCTGTTCATCTTGCAGATCAAGCTCTTCAAATTCTTATGGTCAAGATTTTGAACATTTTCACCACAAGATCCTGCAAAATTATATAAGATGTTCAGCATCTTGTGTAGGACAGTATGTGTGAACGTACAACCTATGACCTGTTGGACAGTGAAACATTTACTTCAGCAAGGAATCAACTGGGGTACTTTGATTTAAGGCACCTTTTTATCCTCTGTACTGAATTTGTTTTTATAATGTCTGAGATTGTTTTTTTGTTGTGTTTGGGAGCTTGAGTGATGTGAGGGGTTAGATGCAGGTGTAGGTCAAATACACACATGTGTGGGTGTGTGTATGTATTAGAGACAGTTTCTGTGTGACCTTTGAACTTTTTTCTGGTGTTTAAATGGTTTTATAATTCACGGGTCAGAAATAACCCATAAGACAATCCTTGTACCCTAGTGGTGTACAACCCAAATGGAAACATAAACAAAAACAAAGTTTCACTTTTTTCTAATGATGGGGCCAATTTAGGAAAAGTTATGAAATTTCAAGTTGGAAAGATAGTTTAAGGTAATTTTTGTACAGCTAAACATGCTAGTGGGTCACTTTTGACCTGCAAGACCACACAAGGGTTAAACAAAAAGGGTTTTTGTTGTTTTACCCAATGTGTTCAACATAAATCCATAGGGATATGAGGGCACATCTTTACAGTCAACAACCTTTTCTAAATCTGTTATCTTTAAAAAAAAACAGCAAACAATCAACTTCATTGCTTAGTAAGTAGTCATTGTGCAGTGCGTACAAACTTTGACACAAAAACTGATTCTGATGTTACATCCATTAGATGGACTTTACCACCTAAATGAAAACTTAATATGCATATTAGGGCTGCAGGAAAGTATTTAATTTAATATTTTTGTAAAAAAAAAAAAAACATACATAAGATTTAATGCAAATTTTCAAGAGATTTGTCTTCTGTGAACAAAATCTTCCTAACTGAGGAGAGAGAGAGAGAGAGAAAGTGGCACAGGGGGCGAGGGAGAGTATACAGGGGAACAGGAATTACTTCTAACTACAGAATAATTAGACAAGAGGTCGGGAACCTTTTTGGCTGAGAGAGTCATGAACGTCACATATTTTAAAATGTAATTTTGTGAGAGCCAGCCAATATGTTTAAAACTAAATACAAGTAAATGAGTGCTTTTTATATAAGACCAACACTTTTAAAGGACAATAAGTCTCTGAACTCTTTAGCAACGTTGTTATGCTGTTGCTAACCAACAATGAATAAAGTACTTCTTACCATTCAGGCGACTTCTGCTGCTGCGTGGTTTTGCTGGTGTCTGGTGGATGTGTGGTGAGGTTAAGCTTCATGTAGACGCTGAACGTGATCGTAGTTTTATAGATGTGAGAAAGACAGCTCACATGCATACATACAGCTGAACATTGTCAGTACAGCGATACTCATGCGGTGCAGTGTGTGGTTTGCGACTGGAAGTGGGCTCCAAGTTTAGACAATCAGCTGGTCCGCAGTTGTGATTGCTCGCCAACTCTGCTTGCTGTCGTGCAAGTCTTTCCAAATTGTCATTCAGAATTTATATTTGACAGTTTCATTGATGCAGTTTTGTCATTGCATATTAGACACACTGCAGAACCTGCTCTCTTCACAAAGAGAAATTCTTCTGTCCATTCCCACTGAAAATTACAGTAGTCCTCATCCTTTTTTCTTTAAGTCATCTTCAGTAAAAGGGTTTCTGCAGTTAGGGGAGTTTACTTCCTGACCTCACAACGACACATGTATGTTATCCAATAAAAATAATGCGAGTGTTGTTCAGGAGGACAGTCGTGATTGGCTTCAGCCACCCGCATCCATGAACATGAGCAGCAGGAAATGAATGGATTGAAATACATCAGAATGTTTTGTATTTTTGACTGTTTTTTCTTTTATTAAATATGCATCTAAATATGCATCCATCAAAAGAGCCACTTCTGGTTTGCCTGCCACAGGTTCCTGATCTCTGAACTAGACTAAAGAAACATAATTAAACTAGAGTGACTTAAGAAATAAACATAACTAGAAACACTAAGAACTGAACTAAAGGAAAACCGGAACCAGACAGATCTAACCAAAATAGAAAAGTAACAAATAATAATAATAATAATAATAAAACTAGAATGAAATCAAACTACTTCAACAACCCTGGATCCCAAAAGTTTAAACTGTATGCTAAAGGTGATGTTAAATAAAACCTTTGCACTGGTATGACAATTTTTTTGGTTTTGTCACAAATGTTATTCCATACTTAATAAGGATCTAAAACCTAAAGAATTAACTGTCCCTTCTTTGAGTATTTAATGTATTTAGTCTGATGTGTGTAATAGTAATAACTTTCTTTCCTGTTATATCTCAGTATCTGATAGAAACGATGTCCTTTAGAGCGACACTGTATTTGGTTACTAATTTAGAAGCAGTGCTGCATGCTTTGACATTTTAAATTGATTTTGTTCCCCTCTTTGGAGTATTTGGTACCAAAGATGGGGCCCACACGACTATTATGGCGCATCTGGGTGACGACTAAGGTGACTGTGTTGCAAGTCCAATCACAGCACCAGTTCAGATCCTCTGATTCCAGGATCTTTAGGGAGTTTAGGTTGGATGTCAGAGTTCTTGTTTCTACAGTGGAGTTTTTTACTATCCAGTCTGGAATAACCTTGGATTGCCTCTGATTTCCCAAAACCAGCTTGATAAATTAAGGCAACCTGTGCAGCGCTACACTATATAGAAATTAGTCATATAGAAAGATCTTTGTGTTCTTGTGAAGGTGAAAGAAATCAGCTATTCTTTTTTAACAGAACACATTTTAATCTGGAACCCACTGATGTTCCTGAACAGAATGCCAGAGTGTGTTCTAAAGCGGCTACAATCTGTCTGCATAATCAGAGTCATTCACCAAGTAATCCATCAGCATAAGCAATTTCAGTTGACACATTTTTATGATTTTATCTTTACTATCTCATAACAATCTGAGTGGCGGCGTGTGGCATGGTCCCCTCTTCACTTTGCAAAAGTAGGAGTGTGGATTTAAGTCAGTTGAATTCTGCTGCAGTTTCAAAGGAGACATGGTGGATTGAGATTACGTTTACTGCAAAATAATCTGGATGAGAAAAGTTTTTGGGAGCCAGGTTCAGCGGGCTTGGTGGTTAACACGGCCGTCACGGTTCAAGTCCTGACCCGTTGATCTTTGCCATGCGTCTTCCCTCTCTCTCAAAATTTTCTGACAGTCTACTGTAAAATAAAGGCCAAAAATAGCTGAATTGGTCAGATTTATGGAAAAGTTGCGATGATTGGTGAAAATGGCGAGATTTGCGAATTATGATCGAGTTTGCATTAATAGTTGCAACATCGCAGTTAACCAATGGTTTGCAAGGGCAAAATAGACACAAAAACACAGGAACACTGGTCCAAGAGGACTTTCTACGTAGAGGAAAAGAAATTCAGACATTTTTTCTTCACCATAGAAGAAATTCTGAATTTCGTCAGAATTCAAACTTTAATCGGTTTATGTTTTCCACAATTTGTCATGTTTTGCGGTAAGTGAGGGATTCATGGTAGAGTTGAGTGGAAATGCAAAAATGGTTTCATAAAATCCAAAAAACACAGTCAAAGGTTCCAAAGAACACAAAGTAACAGGACAGGGGAGAAAATGACCACAAAGCACTGAAATACAAAACAACCCAAGATCATGACACACTCATTTCAGAATTCAGACTTTTTTTCTTAGAATTCTGACTTTTAATCAGAATATTAAAGTTAGAAGTTTGACCAAAGCAAAGATAGAACTCTGGGAATAAAGTCGGATGTTTTTTTTCAGTGTCTCTAATCTTCTTCCGTAGTTAGGTTTCATAATTGGTGGTAGGGAAAAAAGATAAAAGAAGATTTGCATCTATTTTGAATCAGAGAGACACTTGGAAAAACTTCCGGTAAGTGGTAAGAGAAAAGGCATAAAAGTAGAAAGGAGAGACATTCATTTTTAATCTGGTGTGGTTAGAGGAAGGGGACGGCCACACTAACGGACATCTCAGGGGATCATCAGAAAATCAAGATGTGGGACAATTTCATAGAGGAGGAAGGAGTGAAACAGTGAAGCATGCATCAATATTTTATCAGAAAGCGGTGACTGAAGTGTCTGCTAACAGGTTGGTATCAATATAGATGCATCAGGCCACTTATGGCTGAAGGACAGCAAAGCAGTGAGTGACTCTGAGGAAGGACTACATCTAAAAGCTGATAACTGCCTCCATGAATACAGACACGTCTTCAGAGAAACGGGCGTTACAGTCTGGGCTTTTACTTTGTTTTCAGTTTAAGATGCCATTTATTCCACTTCTTCATATTGTTTGTCCTTTGCAGTTCTATAAATGCAGTTTGGGTGCAGCGGGGTCATGACGAGAGTTTTACTTCTGACACATAAAAGCTGCACACATCAAAACAAATGCTGAGAAAAACAGAGACATGAAAACTGCAAACCTTGGGTTTCTGTCCACAGAGTAAGAGTCCCAAATATTTCTCTCACAGCTTTGAACTTTTTACTCTAATAAAATCTGTAAATGGGAAAGAATTACTGCGCAGTACAAGTTTAATTGTGGGAGCAAGTTTGCTAAGTCTGTAAACGTTAATGTTTTAACACATGCCATGAAATCTGAAAATTGTAATGTGTTAATATTACGTAAAGTAGATTAATTTTATTACTTATTTTGACCTAAAAGCCTCCCTCCTGCAGCGGTTTCATGTGGATGAATTACGCCGGTAGCTCGTCTGGATGGGGACTAGTGACCATCGCCTCATTGTACAAGTTCACAGGAAATGAATGGAGACGGACATTTCTAAATTAACGCTTAAAACAAAATGCCTTCCTTGAAATCTTCATGAATATGAAAACTTAGAAAACTAGGAGTCTTCAGACCTGTTTGGTGAGACACAATAAAACATTATCTTAAAAATTTTTTGAAAACATGCACATAGTGGCGGTGATGTGGGAAGAAATTTGCCCTTTCTGCAGATTTTTTATTTAACCTCAAGTTATTTTTTCCACAATATTAGAAATACCTTAAAAGAGGCAACTAAACAAATAAATTCCTTTTTGAAATAAAGTAAACATAGCTTTCTTTTAGTGAATTAGGAATGACTTCAATAATCGATTAATCACAATTAATCGTTTCAGCCCTGAACGACACGAGTTTCACCCAAGCAACGCCACACTTTCAACTAAGTAAATCGTTTTCTCAGTCAGGGGCTCACAGGACGTTACGTGATCTCACAATGCTGACCTCTAGATAAGTTTACAGTTTTTAACAGAGCTCCTACAGCAAATATCTACATATCAACAGAGCTTTTACAAACAGGCAAACTCATCACGTATATTAAAGGCATTTTTCAGCTAACAGATACAAAGACATGCTTGTCTGTAGGCGTTTTTTTGCACATGAAATGTGCTCCTTCTGTGTTTTGTGTTGTTTTCACTTTTATTTCAAACACACTTAATGGTCACCAGGTTTCCCCCCCAACCCACTCATTGCTCTGTGGATCCAGTTCTGTGTAATCATGACCAAGGTCCGTCTTTGTCCTTTAATTTAAGTTCTAAAAAGAGGAGTGTGTTTTAGTTTGACAGGTTCAAAGAGAAGCAGACTTATCATCTGGATGTATCTGGTTGTGCAGGGTGTGTGTGTGTGTGTGTGTGTGTTTTCTTCCGCGTTTCATGGTATAAGTGTTTCTTCCTTATTTTTGTCCTGATGGGGCAATGAGCTGCAGGGACGAGATGAATGTTATTTTTCTGACTCCAGCTGGTGTGTGTGTTCTCTGTGGCCCTTACGCTAAAATGATCACAATGGTGCAGTGGTGCACTCTTTTCAGCGCGAGTGCTGACAACATAATTGGTCGGTCTGGCACTTCAATTCACCACTGCTAGATTGCCTTGGGCTCCATTCTCTGCTCTGTTAGCCACTGTGGCTGATAATCTGACAACGATGGAGGCTGTGGCGGCATTGCAGCCATCCAGCCTGCACACACAACAACATTGGTATTTATGTTTGGACCGGATGTTCAGATGGTATCTAAATTATTGATTATTTTAACATTCCTAATTTTGCATTCAGTCCAGACAGATAATGAATTGAAACATACCTGAGCAACTGAATTACTGTGGTATTATTGTCCACTTTTAATCAAAGGTCTTCCACCAACATCATCACTGCAGGCCGCTAATCCTAACAGATTAACTTGTCCGACTCCAACTGCATGCAAAAAAAACGCAGAAAGGCAAAAAAAAATACAGAATTCTGCGCAATAATAATGTTAACTTGAAAAACACTTGTTATTTATCAATTTCCGATACCTGAGCCTGTTGTGATAAGCAATTAAGCAATTGATCACAAGATAAAATAAAATGAACTCGATATTTTTTATTTTTTTTGAAGGGCAAATTTATTTACAGAGTTGTGGGTAAGTTTTTATTTCTGTTTTATTTGTTGTTTTTGGCTGTTGTGTTTTGTTTCTGATATTTGAAATATCTTACAGTTTCTGTGTTAAAGGGCCAATATTGTGTATTTTCCAGGCACAATCAAGTAACTCTGCCTTCAGTTGTTATAAAAATGATGTATATATAAAACATAACTTAAAAGAAATTTGCTTTTGGAACATAACACCTTGAAATTGTTCTTTAAAAACTCCTGCTGTTTCTGAAACTCCGCCTTCAGGAAGTCATCACAACATCACTCCTCTATTAGCCCTTTAACAACGTTCCGAACAGCGCTGCAGTGGGAAGTAGCTTGTGTAATGAGCTCAGCAGTTCCACCAGGTGTTTGCTAATTGCTCCTGGCTAGTCTGAAGGAGCTGAGTGGAGGAGTTAGGGTTAGGTCTGTGAAACAGAAGCTTGGAAGCTGCAGCTCTGAGGAGGAGCTTCATCCTCGGAGGCGGCGCTCGTTATACCCAGCATTTTGCACAGCTGAATGGTTGCCATGGAGATCAAAGGATTTCTCAAAAATGCATGAAAGAGTCAAAGCAACACTCCAGATATGTTTTTGATAAAGAAATAACATTATAACATGATGTAAAGGTCAAAAAAGTCAATGTGACATAATACTACTTGTTTAATAAACTTTAAGTGTTCTATACAAAAATTAGTCTTTGAGAGAGCGAACTTGCATTATTACACCATTATGAATATATCATTTGAAAATGGTCCCAAAACAACAACATTTTCATTCATCACAATAATTTCTGTGACAATTTATTGTTCAGCAAAATTTGTTATTGTGATAGGCCTATTGTATGCCTGCCCATTGGCTGAGAGGCACGAGCAGGTCGCCTGTCCAGGGCAACACAGAGACACAGCACAAACAACCATAGACACTCAGACATTTAGAATAACCAAATAACATTTTTTTGGACTGTGGGAGAAAGCCGTAGTACCCAGAGAGAACACCATGCATGCACGGGTAGAGTGTGTGTACATGCAAACCACACCAAGAAAAGCCCAAACAAGGATTTCAGACCAGGACCTGTAAATAATCTTAAGATATGCTTACAGAAACACAGGCTTACCCTTTAGTCTTGCTTGGTCCTGTAAATCCATATTCTATAAGATGTTGGTTTCATAGAGCTTATTATTGTCTGACAATGAGGCACTGTGTTTTTAATGAGCATGAATTATACGGTGAAATTAATTGTACTCAGCTTGACTCCTAAATTAGTAAAACTTTATGACTCCTACTATGGATCTTGGAATTAAGTTTTAATACGTCTCGTCCCAGGGAGACATTTTCAGACAGAAGGGTTGACTAAGCCTCTTTACGTCAAATTAGAGTAAAAAACACTAGAAACCACATGTCATTTTTGTGGTCTGCGCAGTGGCTACCTAGCAACCTTTCTGCAGTGATTACATGCTGTACTACACATGCCAGACTGTTGGTGCATGACCAATTGTAAATGTGAGTTTTGAATGGGGTTTAAATGAAATGGGGTTCAGAGTGAAGACAAAACGGATTGTATTTTTGGCACAGTCCACATGCTCCACTAAACAGCTGCTACAACCAATGCTTCACTACATTCTGGTGTCGTCTTGCTTATTTTTTAACCTGGTAAAATGGCCTACAGGTGCATGTTATGCTTTTATCCTTCAAACCTTTCATAGTTGTACATCAGCTGGTTTTATGACAAGGAAGAAGAAGAAAAATGTTAACTGTTGACATCTTCTCACAATAGAAAACTTGTGTATGGAGAAACAAGAAGAAGAATCAACAAATTTTGGCAACTGACAGAGTTCAACTGTTAACTTTTTTCACACCCTTTGTCTTGTTAGTAAGACTACCAGCCCTGTTTAGTTCGCTTTAGTCAAACTGTTCTTTGTCTGCCTAGAAAGTCTGGTTTGTTTGGGGAAGTGTGAATTGAAAATCAAATTCTGATGCATACCAAAAAAAGTAAACTCTGGTCTGCCTACAAAGCTAGGGGTTGGTTCATTTGAAATTAACTCTGGTGCAGTTAGAATGCATATGTGATCGCCAAACAGACCAGAGACCACTCAAAAAGCAGGAAGCGGACTATAGTGCAGGGCAATAGATTGGGACTCAGATCGTCGGTGAGAAAAGAAAGAAATGCAAATATAAAAAAATATTGGCTATTTTTTTATTCAAATTTTTTAAATATGTGTTCACCAAAAATCGTATTTTTTTTTCAATCAATATACCAAAATATAAGTTAAGATAAATTTTTGGAATGTTATTTGCTACAATCATCTTTCTGCCAGTCAAATTCATCAAGCTGCTTTGCTCCTCGAGCTAGCATAGCTAGGAAGCACAAAATGGACAAGTTTCTAACACGAAAAAGACAGAAGGATCCGTCCACCAGCCCCGGTGTGGAGGACACATGCTGCAAAAAACCCTAAGAACTCCCTGGAAACAGAAATTGGAAAGTATGAGGCGGTATTTATGGTCAAAGAATATAGTAATTATTGAATAGTGAGGAAAGTAAGGAAAAAAACATTTGAAAAGTTAATATTTTTTAAATCATTAAATTCTTCAATTTAATGATTTAAGTATTTAAATCTTTTTGATTTAAGATTCAAAAATGCAACATTTTGTTGCATTTTGTGGGTCTTTGCAAAATCAATTATCGCTGTTTGTTGGGCCATGATATGGAAGGAGAAATACCTCGTAATCTTTTGCCAAAAACTAAAGAGAAATCCTACATCTGCTAAAATCTGATGCCACCCTATTGTTGTTTACGTTTTGTGAAGAAGGAAGTTGCTGTCAGTGTCTTCTTCAGAGGTTTTTTGTGTTGTTCTTGGTGCAGCGCCACCACAGGTTGTGGGAGGAGTGCAGCTTGTTCAAGGATTTGGTTCGTTTAACACAGTGGAGTTTGAAAGAGAACCACACCAGCTGAAAATGGAACCAATGCTGCAATTTTGATCCCCAATTGAACCGAGAACACCCTAGCAGGACACAATAGCAAGTGAAATTCACTGTAGTTCAGATAATGAAAAGGTGGCTCAATAACGCTAATGTTCTCTTTGAATAATAAATAATTCAACACAAGACATATATAATCACAGATTGGTTTCCTTCTTTTTGCTCTTCTTTCATTTCTTGCCTCCAATTTCTTGCTTCTAAGTGTTCAGATGTCTTATTTAAATACTGAGTCATAACAGCTGAAACTGCAGTTGAGAAGCCTGCCCTCCTCACCACTCACTGCTTCTGGTAAAAATACTGGTATACCTGACACCACACCATGAAAACTCTCCAGCTCCCCGGTGAGACTTTGAAGTGATAATGACCAAGTCTCACTCCTTCCAACAGTTCCTGCCACAGCTATATGGACTCTGTGGCAGGTCATTTGTTATCAAAATTGCTCTCACTTCCTCTGCTATTTCTTCCTGTTATGTTCTTTCTCTCCTTCTAGCCTTCTCCTCCGGTCGGACTGTGCTGGCTTCTCATCGTCTTCTTTGGCCCGTCTTTGTTGCTAATCACAGCAGTCTAACACTCCGGGTCAGGTCAGGTGTTATCGACTGCACACAGACTCACACACGCCTTCATGCAATGGGATTGTGACTTGGAAAAAAGTACACTCCTATAGGTTTAGATTACTTCTCTGTATCTCCACACTCTCTCTCTGTTTGAACAGAAAGCAGTCAGAACTGAGATATGAGGATCAAGTCAGGCCACAAACCCAGTGAAGTATTATTATTACCCAATGTGAGTATTATTATTACCTACTCTGAACTACTAAGTACTGAAACTTACTGTAGTAGTTTATTAACATATCTAACAAACTAACATATCTGCATTTTATCCATTTCTAAAGGGGCATTATTATGAGTTTTCCAGCCACATATCATTTTATAGAACAATCAAGAAGCCATGTTAGCTTCAATTCAGTAACGATGTTTATACAACTATGACTTAAAAGAAATTTAACCTCATATCTACTTAAAGCCTTGGAATTGGGGCACTGTCTCTTTAAGACTCTGCCTTAAGGAAGTCATCACAGCATCACTCCTTTATTGACCCTTTAGTAACATTTTACCCATGTCTTGCTGAGAAGAAGAAGCTCGTAAAATGAACTCATCAGATGCATAGTTCCAACAGGTGTTTGCTAATTGCTGCTGGCTAGTCTGAAGGAGCTGAGTGGGGGAGGGTTGTCCTGTCAGGGGGAAGCTTGGAAACTGCAAATCCGAGGATAAGCTTCATCCTCGAAGGTGACGCTAGGTCCCCCCAAGCATTTTGCACAGCTGAATGGTTACCGTGCGGATTAAAGGAGTTTTCAAACATGCATGAAAGAATTAAGGCAATACGAATTAAGGTATGTTTTTTTATAAGGGAATAACAATATAACATGATGTACAGGTCAAAAAAGTCAATTTTACTTAATATTCCCCCTTTAACCTTGAAGCAACATTTTCACTAGACATTGCTGAAGTATGTGGCTAAAGTTGGTGACAAACGCCACATTTCATGTATGACTTTAGGGAACATTCCATTAGGTTTCTTGACAGAAGCTTAAAAGTTGGATTTCTGAGAGCAAGTGGAACCTAGTGCATGATAATAGTCTATCTCTACAGTTGTTGCACTTCCACAAATGAAAGAATTATCATATCTGGCCAAAGTAGGTTTCGGCCTGACAATTCAAACAAAGAGCCAGTTTGTTTTTCTTTTTTGTGGAGTGGAAGTATAAATGAAAATGTAAGTGATGATAATGCTGAAGCTGTCCTCTCACTTTTACCTTTTGCTACCATGTATTCTGGTATGTTGAAACACATTTGTTATATGTGTGTAGCCATGAGGAATATAAAAATATTCTATGAACTTCTAGTCCTGTAAAGTCTGCATTGTATTTTTGTCATAATTTAGTTGATTTCATTCTGAATAGTTTATGTATTGGCATGTAGTCCTTGAAATTCACAGAGTTCTGCTTTGTCTGCACTGCGTATGAGTCCTTGCCACCATCTCTCATTGTTTCTTCATCATATTTAAGCATTGACTAACAATCTGAGTTGAAATGTCAATAGTCCCCAAATGGTAAAATGTTTATCAGCTCATTTTTTATTTTATTTTATAGAAATCATGTAATCCAGTTTCTTCAAGCCAAGACAAGCATGTATGGTAAGATTAACCAGCGATGCTTCTCTGTGAATCCTTTCTTTGTTTTAAGTTTCACAGAATTCTAAAGCTACAAAGAGAAATACAGATTTGGAAACTTCAGTTTACAAGTGTTTGTAGGAGAGTATTTATTTTATTGATTGCTTTTTACCCAACAGTCTAAATGACTTTACTTTGACGTCTCTCATTTGTCATTTTATAAAGTTGTCAAATTAGCATTGTTTGTACAAATCTTTAATGTTAGTATCTTAAATGATTGCTGTTTAGCATAAATCGTGGCCAACCATTAGTTCTTTTTCCAAGCCATTATCTTTCTGCTATTCCACTAGATCTGATTTGTCCTCTGTGGATCACTGCTTCAACTCACCCCCTCTCTCTCTCTCTCTCTCTCTCTCTCTCCCTCTCTACATCCCCCCACACACACACACACACACACAGTGAATGTGGGTGGTGGCAGGCTGTGCACCTTTGAAGTCCTGTGGGTGTGTGTCTCCTGTGGTCTGAGCCATCAAGGTTTCCATTTATTGGTTCCTGCATGACAGACTTCTTCCTCTGACACACTGTCACCTCGTCACTTTTTAACACACACCCCTATCCATGTGAATTACAGTATAACCCACATACACAGCTGCTCTGACCTTCAGCCCTTAAAATCCTCTGTGTGATGTGTTGGACAAAGCATAAAGTCAGAACAGGACTTTCTGATTCATTTCCTTTCTCAGGACTCAATATTTGACTCAATTCTGTACTGGAGATGGACATTTAACTGATTGTTGCTCCTGTTGGTTTGAATCAGCTACTGTTAAATGTTTACTCTATTATTATGTGAGCTAAACTAATAGTAGTTAGCTCACATAATAATAACATAAACTTAACTATTTAACATCAGCAATGGGTAAAAATACAATACTGTACACTTATGATATCACACAAATCAGACCTAGTGGAATGTTGTTAAAGTTTTTGTGCTAGCATTAGGTAGGTTTCTTTGGCTATGTTGAAATTTGTTTATTTCACAAAACTACAGTGGAAACACTTTTTCGCATCACACAAGTCACATTATCAACAACTAGATGTTGCCACTGGCGCAGTTTTAGAATTGTAATTTGCCTGTAGTTTCAGCAATGGCAGCGTCAGAAGTGAACGAAGCCATTCAGTCCGTGTTGGTCACACTTCCTAATCTTGGTGTTACTTAACATTAACACCACCTTGTTCAGATCGGCACTTCTCTTTGCGGTGGTGGAAGGTTGTTTACAGTGTAGGCAATTTCAGGTAAGCTTCACAGCTTCACATTGCATACATCACCGCCAAATGTTATCGACTTGGATACGCTTCAACAGAGTCCACTCCTCCAGGAAGCAATTGTTTCCCAATAGACGTGTTGCAACATGAAGTTAAATCTTAAATGTCTGCATGAGAAATAAATGAAAAACAAACGCAGTGCTTTGCTATGAATTGTCAGCAAGGTCCATGGACTTCACATCTCCCTGGTCAGTGAAAAGTTTTAATTAAAAAAATGGTAAGGGAGAGGGAAGTAGGCCAGTAATGCTAGCTTGATTTTGACAATCTTAACATGTAGATGTGCTGTGGAATTTGGTGTGTTTGGGTTCAGTTAAAAACAATTAAGATTATCCACATAGCAACTGACAGGTCACCAGTAGAGCAGGTGTTTAAATTAGCAAATCTAACACCGCTGGGTTCAGACGATCATTTAGTAATAATCGCAAAATAAACATCCATCCTGAAAACAGATGTTCTGTTTTTGTTTGGGTAACGTTTGCGTGTGTTTTGGTATTGAATTCTGATGCAAGTGGAGCTGTTCTCAGTCAGTTGCTATGGCAACAGGTCTGTGTGTAGCATAGCTGTCATTGAGAGCAAGAAAAAAGAATATGAGTTATTCTTCAATGGTTTTTCTGCTGCATTACATTAATAACATCTACATCTCCTGGTTTCATTTTCTCAACGGAATTGTTCTACAGCAGCAGCTGCGCTACGGATGGCAAGTAAAAAAAATGTCTTTTTGCCCTCCAGCTAAATTTTAGGTTGTAAACAATAACATGCAACTAGTCTATAACTCAAGGTCCAGACCCGCTGAACGAAGCAAAGCGTAGAACAAGGTTTTTACCAGGCTACTGTTTCCTATTATATTCATGTCACGTACATATGTAGACAGTATAATCTGTTATCAGCAGGGGTGTAACGGTACATCAAGTTTAGGAAAATACAATGTTCACAGAGCTGAAACAAGACTGGAACACAATCTTTTGGGAAACATATAAGTGTTTGCAGAATACGATAGCAGTTTTCTCTAAAGTTATCTTCTGAAAAGGGTCCCTTTTTTTCTCTAGCACCCTTCGTGTATGAATCCTCTCTGGCGAACAACAAGCTGCGATGAGGTTACCAACGCCTCGGAGAAACAGAGATGGCACAAGAGAAAAGTATTCCAGAGCGCTGCCTGTGTTGCTTAATTAGTGGGCCAGGGTTGGCTCAGAGTAAGGCATCTTCTCACTCTCATTTCATGTTATCAAGAGACAGCATCGAGGCATTCACAGATGTCTAGAATTCATGGAAAGCTAATTGTCTCCTGCGCTTCGTGGGTTTGTTCGGCCTCTGATTCTCTCTCTCTTGCCGTTCCTTGGTTTCTATTCTTTATCTCTCTCTCTCTTCCCTCCTGCTCTGTCTCATTTTGTCGCTTTCTCTCTGGCTGTGATATCTGAAGGTGAATCACCATTACTGGCATTGATTTCTCTTTTTCTAGGTCTGGTTAATAGCTGTTGACTTGACAGCTTGTGTAATAATTTTTCCCTTATTTAATAGCTGTAGCTGTAATCATTTAGTTTTTTTGTTTTTTTTTCTACAGGAGTAGACTTGCGCTAGATGTAATCAGAGACTAAATGATGTGTGATGTCTGCAGAGAGACTGCAGCTTTTTTAGAACAATCAGGATGGGCTTTAATTAACAGACTGAAACGAGAATTTGACAAACCTTGAATGCAAATCGTGTTGTTTTTTAGCTTCTTTCTTTGTAAGTAGTTCTTTAATTATTTCTTTCATTCTTTCAGATCCTTGTCTTGTGAATCTGGTGGGTTTCTTTGCTTACTCACCACTTTTTCCTCACCTCTTATTCTGTCTCTTATTTTTACCCCACTCATCTTTTTTGTCTGTGCTCCATGTCTTCCATCTCTGTTTACACTCATATTCCCATTATGAAGGCATCATTACATCTGTTTGACAAATAGCATCACACACGGTAAATTTCTTTTTTATTAAATGCCTAATTTATCTAACACACCTGTGCTTTTATTTAGGAGGGAGCAACGGATGTGTTTAAATCAGAAACTGATTTAAATATTATGCAACAAAATTGACTGTTTTTTTTATGTTTATTTTGTCTTCTATATACACTAAATTGACAAAATTATTTTCTCATCCACCCAAATCACTGGAATCAGGTGTTCCAATTACTTCCATGGCCACAGGCACTGTAATGTCCGGACTATAAGCCGCGACTTTTGTCACACGCTTTCAACCCTGCGGCTTATACAATGATGCGGCTTATTTATGCATTTTTTCTAACGGCCACCAGGGGCGCTCGAGCAGAAAAGGTAAGAGTGAGACAGGTGGAATATATGTGTAGAGGAAG